>LQRL01069432.1:2099-17414 GCA_001703475.1 Hydroides elegans
TATTTAATCGATTTTTTGAAAAGTGTTAATTTTGGGGACTTGGTACATTTAAAAAAATTACTCGTATATCGTGATGTTTTGAGGACTAGGAATATGTAAGGAAAACGTTGTGAGAAAGACGTTGTTAGAAAGACGTTGTGAGAAAGACGTAAGAAAGACGTTGGATGGATTTTTGTTGATGTTCTTAATTGATTTCCTCTGTTTTTTTTAGGTTTTCAACTGTTGTTGAAGTAGCGGAGGACTTAATCAGCTTCACTGATCTACTTGTTAGTTATGTTTTTGTTAGAATATATTGTGAGCAATGCTTAATTGAAATGATAATAAATGAATTTTGTATAATTAAGTATCAATTATACTTTGATGCTTGTCGGTTTAAAATCAATCAGTTATATCTTTTGTTAAAATATTATGCATGGATGAGCAATGCTTAGTTCAAACGCCAAAATCGCTTCTCTAAAATATGCTTCTGCCTTTCAGTGAACAGCTTTTACACGACATTATATATAAGAGTATGAGTAAATTCAAGGGTGGTTGAATTGCAATATTCCAACTTATCATTTGGTGATTTCATAATTAGTTTCTATTTTGGTGAAAAGGTTTGCTATGACGTTAATTCTAATTTGGCGTCTTTGTTTTATATAATACATTTATAAATATATATCTACAACAGTGATAAAATCGTAGAGGCTTCAAATAATGTATTTATACCTGTATCAAACCTGTGACCTTTTGATTGTGTATTTGCGGCGATTTTCGATATTGTTATATTTTGTTATTGACGTGTGCATATTTATATATTGTGCAGTATTCTTGCTGGTTAATCTCATAGAGCATATTTTATGTATTTATTACAATTATTCATGTTTTATGTATTTCACATATCAACTTTACAAAATATCTGAATTTTGAACATTCCGTTACATATATTCTCAAATGTATAATTGTTGCGTGTATTATTGTCCAATTGTTATAAAACTTTACACTTTGTGATATTTGGTATATCTTTGTGCGTTTCAGAGTTTTATAGAATATTTTGTATTTTTGAACATCCCGCGTTCTGCCATATTTAACAAATTATTGAAATATTTAGCCATTGTGAGTATGATTGCCTACTTTTAGAAATAGAAATATAATCTTACACGTTGCTCTTAAATTAAAATTAAAACAAGCTGTGATAAAAACAAGTTTCAGAAGATAAACTTCATCAAATATATGTATTAGAGTTTGTTATGGTAAATTGTTATGCATTAAAAAAGCTGCCGCTTAAGATTGCATTTGATTAATAATCTAATTGTATTTGTGAGGGGAAACAATAAATATATATGATAACATAAAGTATGTTTCTTTTAATTTGCATGTAGTTTATTTTGCATTTAAGGTTGTAGTAACATTTGCCACTTTAATAATAAAATATACATCAAAACGACTCAGATCAAAATATCGAACACACATTTCTGGCTTTAAGCAAAGTAAATAAATGCGCAATAAATGGTGCATGACATTGATTTATTTACCACGACCTATAAATACAGCAGTGCTTCATTTGCATAATAAAGAACCATGTAACCTGGATTGAACCCGTGCCAAATAAACCCCAAACATATACTTATATGAACATAGTAACTGTTGCGTAATTAAAATGTCTCCTTGCTTCTGTTGTGGTAAGGAAATAGTTGAAATATTTTCAAATGAATGGTTCTAGATAGTTTTTTAAATATTTAAAAGGGATATTGAGTTATTTTAACGGATATCTATTACCTGCGCTCGGATTCATTAACAATATTATCTCCAATGACAAGATTGGTTTGAAGTGTTGTTCCATATGTTCTTAGAAAAAAAGCAGGAAGCGTTAATTGAAACTAAATATGGAAGACTTTGAAATAGATCACACGTTGGCTAATAAAGCACAAACTCCTTCTTTCATTACACAGAGAAACGCCCGTAAACTAGGGAAAATTCTGTGCATGTTATCGAGAGACAGTATTCGACAACCACATGTAACTAATTCATCCAAAGGTGAATTTCGATCAGTTATTGAAAGAATGGATGATTTTGATATAGATGATGTTTTCAAAGAGCGGGAATCGGCAAAAGATCCCGGGATTTTTTCAGATCGAAATGGTAAAATTCGGGATTCAGTGTTTTGGTTGTTATCCAGTTACAGTGATAAAAATGTCAGACGTATATCATCGAATCTTCATGAAAAATGTGCTATACTTTTAGGATACAAGAAACAGTCTCATATTGATAGCAGAACTGTTAATGAAATTGTAAAGAAATTAGCATCAAAGCTTTTCTTGAAAAGGTTAATTCTCAATCAAACACTCAAACAAATAAATCATCAGCTTGATGAGTCAGAAAAACTTGTTAATTTAATTATGTCACACGATGGAATAAAAAAGAACAATACGCTAAATGACAGATTTACTTGGCTTTCAAACGTGTTATTTGTTAACAATCAGATAAATGATGATACACTTGTTTGGATGAAAATTTATTTGGCTTTGGTGATTGTCCATAGGCATCATAGAATGGCGGATCTGGAATTCGCGGGAATCTATAATTCGCGGACACGTGTTTTTTGCGAAGTACTTGAGACTGTGATCGTGGTTTGACTTAAGTGTGATAGAAAACTGGTTTCTCAATGTTTTCCTATATATAAGTTGTTTCTAAATATGAATAATTCTCGAGAAACAAGTATCCGCGAATTATAGATTCCCACGAATTCCAGATACACTGGTCTACATTGTCATGTATGTTCGCACTTATCCAAATACAACTCTTGGTACTATCTGCTCGTAATGCTATATTAAACGTGTCGAATGATTCTACTCGGGAGCTATATACAATTATATCAAGAACCCGTAATAAAATCGAGTATACAAAGCATTTTTACATCAGAGCTATTTTTGTTACCACAGCCTTTTTCAATCCGATAGAGTATGGCCAGCAAAAAATATCAGTTGACCAGTTGCGAGAAGAATTATTAGACAACGTATTTATTTCAATCTTTTTACAATCTGCCGATTTGTTTCATGTAACCGACAAGATATCGGAAACATTGCTTTTAACAATAAAGGAATGGTACCCGAACTTTGAATTTAGTTTGACATCTTCAGAAAACCATCCGCAAACGACAAATACCTCGAAAACACAGGATAGTTTTACAACGGAACAACGGACAGTTTCAACCAGACAGAAACGAAGATTAAAGAGAAAGCTTAGAAAGGCCGCGTCAAAGTATGTGACAGATAATTTGCAAAACAAAGATAGAATGCTGAAAGTTTATATGAAAAGATCAACCAGCATGTGTTTGTATGATAGAAACAAAGATTATAGATCAATCGAAGGTGTATATAAAATCGTGAAATGCGACAAATCCCGGAACGTTTACAGTTATGGATCCTCGGAACATGAAAATCAGTCGCCCTCTAAAATCCAAAAACAAAAGACTAAAAGAAAATTAACACATCTGTTGTCTATCCGAAAACGTCTAGAACTAAACACCCGGTCAAAACAAAAGTCACTAATTGAAAGCAATACAAATCTCGGCAAGCGGTACGTCGAGAGCGAGCAGTGGGTTGAAATATCCATGAATAAAAGGTCAAACATGTTAAATAGTCAAGACCAAGTAGAGCCTCGACTAACGGAAAGCAGTTCTACTGATGAAAGAAATATAGTATATGATAGTTCATCCTCATTAGCACTAGATCTAAACGAATTGACTAATTTAGAAGTGCACAAACGCGAGAAAACAGGACCCCGTCTGATTAATCAGTCGATTTTAGTGTCTGAGAAAATGTGGTTATATTTATCGACACATAGCACGGCTTGAATTTTAAAGTTCTTTATTTAATGGTGTGTATAACGTTTCTTATTTATTTTGCATGTTTATACTAATGAAGACCCGTTCCAGTGATTACGAATAAGATTAATGTGTTACATGTAATGTAAACATTCTATGCGAAAAAAGGTTTTACGAAGGGCATGTGACGCTCAAATTGCCCTATGGAAAAATTATGGCCTTGTGATTATTGGCATGGTTTTGTAATGAGTCGAAAGGAATCAGAACTAAGTTAAATAAACACTTAGGTTGAACAAACATGCAAGATTGAACAATGTCTTTATCCATGTTTATATGTTCAAGCTTTTAATTGATAAGGTTAATGCAAATAATTTGTTAACATTTATTTCTGTTGAGTTGATGAAAATGTAAATTTGTTCAAAATGTGTTTGTGTATATTTTTCCCTATTCTTTGTTGAAATTTTCGATCGATTGAAACGATAGATTGTCTTGTTGTACATCAGGTGGTATCTATTAGGTGCATGCATTTTCTAATAAAATAGTGATATGGCTTTGCGTTTGCTTCAAAGCATGACCAAACTGCATTCGGTCTTATGCTTAAGCTCTTGTTATTTTAGAACTAGTTACACAGACCCCAATACTCCAAATGAAAAGCATTTAAAATCCATTTGATTTTTGACGAGGGCACATCACGGCAGCAATCTATGCGTTAACATATTTATAAATAAGACACGACAATATTTCATATCCATTATTTCATAATGAAGTAGCCGGTTCTCCTCATATGATAAGCTTGAAAAGAAAGTGGTATGTTTGCAAGAAGTGATACACATGTTTTTAATTGTATAGCTTGTTGATATATTACACTTGTATATTACAATTACAAAATCATATAACGTAGTCCTATAAAACATAAACTAAAAAAATGTTAAATATATTTTGCACAGGCTTATGTCATGGGAAACATTTTAAATAGGAAAAACAACTCTCAATGTCTCTTTCAAAATATATGGAATGGGTTTTAGATATGTACAGTGAAAATGGTTTGAAAGCGACTGTTGGATTTGTGCCAGTATGTTTATGGTGTTTAAGTTCTTATGAATAGTATAGATGGTGACACATAAATAATTTTCTTTCATTGAGACCGCTTTGAACCAAGACAACATTTTATGAAAACATAATTAACTTTATGTACATAACGATGTTGCAAAAAAGGTCATGACATTAAAAATAAATAAATTAAGCACTAGTTAAAACTTAATAAGACACTGCATTATAGTTAAACGCGCAAAATTATTTCACAAACTGGGATGTTCGACATAAAACATGTAACTTTTCTACATAGTGCTATTAGTTTGGTATTATACGAGTCATACGAGTACAAACCATATAATTTGGTCAAAAAACGTAAGAAAACTCGGAACTGTAGAAAAACTTATCAACGATTGCTAAGGAATTCAAATAGTGATTTTGCAAATGTTTCGCAATCATTTTCCGAAAGCCGAAAATCGAAAACAAAACGATTGCGTCAGGTACCAACCAAAGGTGAAATAACGGATTCATCAATATCGGATCGCAGTTTCAGTGACGCAGAAGATGTGCTCAGTGATTGCTTATCCTTTATCGGACTCAGCTTAAGAGACATGGCTAATATAGATTCCAACGAAATGGAGAAAACAGAAGGGTAAGCGTTTAATGTCGCAAACAAAATTGGCAGCGAAAATTGCGGATATTGATTTAGACACCGCATCCAGTGACAGTTGCGGTCTTATGAGTAGTGATTGTTTTAATCCGGTGGAGTACGAGTGCGATAGTCTATGAAAATAATAATGTGGGACAATCGAGTTAGAAAGTTGATTATAATGTTTATTTGTCAAGAAATATAGCTGTGTTGAAATTGTTCTTGTTTTTCTTAGTGTTACGCGTCAATAGATGTTGTATAGATTTATACTCATATTTTGACCCCATAAACTATAAATATCCAAAAAACCTTCAATAATTAAACCAAATTCATGGAGTAAGTAAATTGATAATAAATATATACTTTTCCATTAGAATGTTTTATTTCGCCTTCACCCTACATATCGCTTATTTTTGGCACTATTCAATACAATAAGGTTGACGTTCAAATCTCTCAAATAGTTATTCTGAAGACAGAATCTAATCATCCTCTTGTGACGTTTTTTGTCTATTAAGAACTGACGCTAAAACTAATTTATAATTACATTCTGTACATGCAAACTTTAACCTACTTTTAGCAACTTTTGATGCAAAACAGCTTATGCTGAAAAATATTTACAGTCTTTAAATAGACCCAGTGATTATTTCCTTCAAGAGAATATCTCATAAGTTTAATCTTTAATTATGAATAATGATGCACAACTTGCAATACTTGCATATTTTAAAGAGCATTTTTGCAATTAACATCAATATATTAAAATGTTTATAGTTGGGGATAGTGAGATGTAGATAATTATTGAAAAAAAAACTTAATAATTTAATAACTATTGTTTATATGTATATCTCTTTTACACTAGAACCAAATTAGTGATACTTATGAATGGCAGCGGGTGAAAAAAGTGACACAACTTTAATCTCAACTTTTAATTGTCTTAATAATTTAATTCTCGGCCATACATAAATTACGATGACCTGAAAATTTTATCGTAAATGTTTTTTTATAGTTTATTAATGCAATGAAATGTAACATCGCATGAAAGTAGTAAAATAATCACATAATATATATGACTATGAAACAGCATGCATCTGTAAGTTCATTTATAGTGCTTATATATGCCAAGCTAGTGTATTTTGCACGAAATGTTTTAGAAGCATAAGAAGATAAACGAAACCACTCACGAGGCTTCAGTTTTCAAAGAGAGTACATACACAACCTATATTTCTATACCAATGTCGCTCAATGACAAAATGATCTATCGCCGTTATATCTCATCTTATTCATT
Source organism: Hydroides elegans (assembly GCA_001703475.1). Taxonomy (NCBI): domain Eukaryota; kingdom Metazoa; phylum Annelida; class Polychaeta; order Sabellida; family Serpulidae; genus Hydroides; species Hydroides elegans. The sequence continues at coordinate 8,868 of LQRL01069432.1, forward strand.
ATGTAAAACATCATTTCCAGCACGCATAGACTACCTTTATGTATAGCCAATAACGATTTAGAAAATGTTCGATTTAGCAAATGTTCATAATTGGCTCTGTCGCTTCACAAATGAAATAGAACCCACTTAAACCGGACTTTCACAGTCAGGAATATGTTCGTGCATACCACTGGATAATTCACTAAGATTACCACTAGAGGAAGTCTTAATCTTTATGTTTGCGGTTTTTGCCACTAAAATATGCTGGTTGATAAGACATGTACCCCTTTTTTCGAGTTCGCCAACTCTTAAATTTGCTAAATCCTGTAGATCAAGCGCAGGAGATGAAATACTTTCTGTAGACGTACTTTCGAATATTGAAGATTCTAAACTGGTTTGACTTTTCCCCGATCTTAACCTTTTATTCGCGATAATTTCCATCCACTCCTCATCCTCAATGTATCGCTGGTGGCGATTCGCAATGCCTTCAAAATGTGACTTCGGTTTTGGACGGATGGATATTTTGCACGTTTTCGAAAATGCAAAGCTTCCATTATTCTTCGTTTAGTTGTTTGTTTTTGGATTTCAGAAACCGGATCAAAAATATATCCTGATGAACAATCACTGTAAACTTGTTTAGGTTTAGGGTATGGAATGGTTTTATCAAAACCATCTATTGTTCCACTATCTCTATTTCTATCATGTAAATAAACGTTCCTCGGTCGTTTCAAAGAATCTTTTTGTAGTCTATCTTTGTTTTGCAAGTTTTCAGTCACATACTTTCCCGTTGCTTTTCTAAATTTTCTCTTTAATTTTCGTTTCGGTCGGTTTGAAACTGCTTGTTGTTCTGTTGTAAAAGTATCATTTGGTTGAGAACCATCTGCAATTTTCGGATGGTTTTCTGATGATGTTAAACTAAATACAAAGATTTGCCACCATTGTTTTATTGTGGTTAGTAGTCTCTCAGATAATTTATCAGTCATTTGCAAATCATTGGCATATTTGAGAAAAATTGGAATGAAAACATTGTCTAACATGTTTTCTCGCAGTTGGCCAATCGCTATTTTTTGCTGTCCATATTAAATTGGATTAATGAGAGCTGTAGTGGCAAAAATAGCTCTTATGTAAAAGTTCTTTATAAAATCAATTTCATAACGGTTTCTTGATATAATTGTAAAAAGTTTCTTAGCATTTTTATTGGACACTTTTAATATATGATTATGAGCTGAAAGTAACAGCAGTAGAATTAGGATAAGTGCGAGCAAACACGATAATGTATGATACCTCTGGACAATTACCAAAGCAAAATGAATATTCATCCATAGAATTGTATCGTTTGTAGGCTCATTTCTAAAAGATACCTCGATTGAAAACCAAGTTAGATAAACATGAACTATTTTGTTGAATCGTATCTCACCGTATGATATTATTAAATTTACGAGGCCTTCTAACTCTTCTCCTTTTCAAGATCAACTGTGAGGCTAATCCTTTAATAATTTCATCATCTGTTTTGCTAACCGTATAAAACTGTTTCTTGTATCCTAAAAGGGCTAAACATTTTTCATGTATATTCAATGATATTCCTTCAAAAAAATTATCCCAGTTATTGGACAGCAACCAAAATTCAAAATCACGATTTTCGAGTTTTTTGTCGGGTGAAGTCCTTGGAATAGACTAATTCACATTCTAACAGAGCATCACCTATTTCAAAATCATCCATTCTTTCTAAGACTGATTTAATATCGTTGTTTGATGAAATTGGCGCGCTTTGTTTTTTACTACTTGCCCTTGACAGCATATACATAATTTTCCCCAGTTTACGGGCATTTCGCTGCGTTATAAAAGAAGAAATTTGTGCTTTATATACCCAGGAATCATCTATTTCGAATTCTTCCATATTTATTGTCAATGAACTTGTTTATTCATATTGCTTATAAATCAAAGATTTTCATTAAACTAAGTTTTTTATTGCGACCTCAGTGTTTTATGAATCCCAGCATTGCACTGCCAATAAACGAATATCCATCACAATCAACATTTCTTTCTAATATCACTCTTCATATTAGTCAAGTTTATATCAATCTGTTTACAAACAGTCCTGTCTTTGATATTAGAATGACGAGATTTATATAAACATTTCTGTATAAAAAGGTCTCTGTTGGGTTTTAGTTGGCACGGGTTTAACATATGTTGCAGGGTTGTTATTATGCAAATGAAGCACCACTGCAAAATATGCAATGGGAGAAATCAATGTAATAATACATGTACCTTGACTCTATTTTCAAGCATTTAGCACAAAAACATGCCCGTTATAAGAACAACGACATACATGTGCATAAAACAATAAATTCGCTTTGTAGATTAAACGTTTTGTTTATATAAGTGGTATAAAATGATTTTAGTTCATTATGATTTATGTTTGTGGGCGTAAAAACAATGAATTGTTATTTCTATTACGATAAAGCAACTTGTAAAACAATTAATTAAATATCAAGAAATAGAACCTAGGTTTTATTTTCTTTTTCAGCGCTTTGAATTACATACAATAAAACGTAAGGTGAGGTTAAGGTGATCCTAATTTAGTATTTGAATTCACTGCCAATCACAATTTTCAAATTTATGAAATACTTTCATTGATAGTGTATTGTTGGTTTTATGAAGTAGGACACCATTTAAAACAGAATAAAAAGATGAAAATACTTCATGCTTATATAAGAACATCCTTATACTGAACATGATCAAATGAATAGGCCACACACATTTGAATCAAATACATGTTGACAATAAAGCAACAAAACCATTGTTAATGATAATTTATTGATATTCAGCCTTTTAAGGAAATTTAATATTTGAATGAATGACATTTATAGATACGTTATGAAGTTAGCAAATATATTTCTTTGGCTCCGACCTCATAAGCATCATATGACCATCAGAATTAGTTTTATTAGATGTTAAAATGATATGCGTCGGCTTTATGGCATAGAACGGGGCAAAACCAGATAAATATATTTCTTAAAATAAATATTGGGGATTTTTGTGCGTCGGTCTTATCATAGTCGACTCTGAAGGACACCGCTCAACAAGCTCTTATTCAAAAATAAATAACTAGGTCAATAGGAACAATAACGGACAATACTCTCTGAACAAAAGTGTTTTGCATACAGGTGTTCATTCATTCCAATCCATATCATATCATAGCTTACTGTTCATCTATAACGCAAAAATAGCGAAAATAAGTTGAAACATAGTGTATACACTAGTTACATCTTCTTTCAACCTGCGCCAGCTAGTTGAAATTAAATATTTTAATATATTTCAACTAAGTTATTTCTGAATAAGGCTCAACTTATCTTCAAATGTTTAAAATGTATGCATTCAAAGTAAAGCAAAAACAGTTGCGAGGTGCTGATTGCAATTAAGAGCCATAGTTGAACTATGGTTATAGTAAGCGCTAAGATGCATTTAGTTGTATTCTCTAATATTAACTTATATATTCCTATTCCTGCGTTCCTAATGCAAAATTTTTGTCGAATGGCGATTAGTAAAAATGTATAGATTCATTTTTAATTTCCAGTAATGATAAAGGACATGTTATTTTAGAAATAAAAACAATATTTATATTATTGATTAGGCTGAGTAGATCTCACTACATAGTCATTTGATTCCCTTCCATAACGACCAATGTGTCATTGGTAAAAATGATTATATAAGTGTGATGTCCATAACATAAACCTGCTTTTATTTCAAACGGAAAAATGCATTTGATAGGAACCCCAACAATAAAAACTCTTTGAGAATGATTTTCCTGATGCGGTTGCACTGCATTTTAAATCAATATTATTCCTGCTTTATTTTAACCAGTCACAAAATCTCATTTACATAGTTGATATTTACATGTAAAATTTCATACGAATTTCATGGATATTTGCCGTTCTTTTTCAAAGAATATAACGTATTATGATATGATTAATTTTAATATTATGCATCATCGAATAAATAAGGATACATTTCAAACACAGAAAAGCTAAAAAGTGATATTCTTCGCATTTACCAGTACGATTACTTATACGTAGACTTTTTTCAAATTCTCATACTGACCAATTTAGTTTGTGTCGATTGTATTAATGAATTGTTTAAATTCCGTTAATGATCGAATATAAATTTGTCATCCGGCAAGTTCAAACTAATTTAACCCACTGTTTCCTCCTCCTACTTGAATACGTGTATCAAGACAGAACTTATCGTTGTTGAACAAAAATATTCATGTTTTGAATTCCCTTGCTGATAAATGGGTACGAGCAGGACTATCTTCAACTCATCCATTACAACTGCCATACCATCCATATCATGATTATGCCCATATCGGGAACATTCCTTGTAAAAATTCTTTGGCTTATCCTTTTTACAAATCGTATCTTAATCATGGCCATAACGTGAACATTCCCTTTCTAAAACAAACGCATCATGGTGAACCACAAATTACTACTCTGAATTGCACCCAAAACGGAAACATACCCTGCGATATTTTTTGCGTACGGGCAGTAAACCATTTGTATTTATTCCTAATGCTCCAAATGCTGATATATACAAAATGTCAATTGAGTATGAAAGTAGGCTATTTTGTTCGCAAAAAGGGATAAGTAGTTCTACTTTATGTTACGGAATCATTTATTTGTTAAATACATAGAGTAGTCTTTTTGGGACAATGCCAGTTATTTACTCAAACTATAGTTCACCGATAGATTCAATTATACCAAAGAATGTGTTAATAACCAGCGCAAACTTCTCTTGATTCAACACACTAGTAATTTATATTCACCCATTATAACAAGTTATGAGTGCTTTTGAATAACATCAAACATGTGATCATGACACATTTCTATATATAGATATGTGTTCCTACAAACAAACCATACAGTTATCAACCTTGTCATACCGCTTATTTAATAATTCAACGTTGGAATGAGGCCAGTAATTCGATTAATTATCAGCTTAAGAAGATCCGTATAACTTATGGCTGATTATAATAATAGATTTTATGACGTGTTTTGAACCAACTAAATAAGCAAGATGCGTATAATAATTGATAAGCTGTGCTTAGACTTGATTCCCGCAATGTTAAGATATAATATAAATGCTTCAACGATTAAGGACATTGTGAAAAAAATAAGGAAACTTCTTCTTATTCTCTGTAAGGTAAAAAGTAAACCTTCAAAAGTGTCATCGCAAAAAGAATATGAAGATAAGTGGTGGATATATTTGAACGAAATGACGTATGAACAAATGGATAAAGAAAATTTTTTGTCCGGTTATCCAATATTAACTGACTATAATTTTACAGAATGCTCTCAGATTCCAACAGACTATCTCAATCATCTTCTTCCGCCAAGCATGTGGGGAATAATGACATCACCTGAAAGGTTTATGTTTCTATTGTTTGGACCCATAGCACACGTTTCACAGGAGGAAGAAAATAGATGGTTGGCTGTGAGTTTAATATCGAAGGCGATGCTTACATGGGATATTCTTGATAGCGATTTTCAATTTTTGGGAAATATCTTAGACAAAGCGCAGTGTTATTATGAATTGATTGTAGATAGCGATAGCATTGAAAGAATGAAAAAGTCATTGCATTTTTGTGCAAACATACGCTATTGGATGCGTACGTCATTCTTTACGTCATCGACAAATCTTGTAACCGATGACTGTTTTCAAATCTATTTTGTCGTAAGTCTAGTACAAGTGCTTCATTATATTCATCATTTTCACATGTTGATTCATGCGCAACTATTGATGTTAATCGCATTTTGTGTATTGATTGGTGTATCCAACCGTAGCCTGGTTCGATTTATAAACATATTTACTCAGATGTGCTTGATGATAAAACAAAGATATTGGTTCTACACGAACGTCGCAAGAATTATTTCATCCATGCTGAACTCGATTGCATACTGTCCATGCACAATACCAATAGATATGCTAATAGGTGACTTGTTTGATACTTCTTTGTCAAAAATGAGATCTATATGTGAAAATGAACTCGCTATTGATATCACAAAAGAAATGGCACCAATAAAAGTGCGATTTTCGTTTCCATACATTACAGACGTTTCCCAGATTAATAGCTCTAGCACTGGAGACAAAACCCCAATAGAATCAATTTCGCGATGCTTAAAGACAAAAAGAAAGAAACGGAGAAGATCTGTTTTGGAATCCAGATTGTACGAGGATGAAAGCGGCACCTTTACAAAACACGAGAAAGATCGCAATCATGTTGAATGGGGACAAAACAACCATGCTTTAATTTCTTCCATTTTAGAAAACAATTATGGATATGAGTCCTTGGTTTCTGAAACAGTTCACCTAGTCAAGATCTAAATCCAAGCGACTTACCACCAGTCATTCCACAGATAATACACGTATATGGCGAACAGCCACAGAGAAGCGAACGTTTGTTATCACAAGGTGCATTACCAGCAACTCTGATGGATATTGTTTCAGTAACTTCATCAAGTGATACTTTCGATAGACTATCTAGTGACTGGTTCAATCCAATGGAACCCGACTGCGAAAGTCCAGTTTAAGTGACTTTAAGCAAGACGAGTTATCGAAGGGTTATCGTGAGTGTATCAATTTATGTGTTAAATGAATAAAATGGTTTGGTTGTAAGATGTTTTTATTAATAAATGAATGAAATCGTTTGATTGTAAGATGTTTTTATTAGACCAAATTGTTCGATAAATTTCATAATCTGATTTACCGGTAATAAACAAACATGTATGTTTAGAAATACTTTATTTTACTATTTTGATACATGATGCAAATTATTTCATTAAGCATGTTCCTCTATCATATCAGATAGATCATGTTGGGGTTTAAATTCAGTGGTTTTACGAAAATATTTAAAATGATGATAATAAAATATTAGTGCAACAATGTAGACAAGGTTTCTAATATAACGAATCCTATAATAACAAATTTAATTAGTTAACACCTAAAACATCTAGGGGATCTACGTGATTCACAATTTAAAAGAAAGCATTATACAATTTATCATTTGTTCAATCATATTAGGGCGGTAATAACTATTGCAGTCATTAAATAGAATGCGACTAACGCTCAAAACGCCCAAATATATATTTTAAGAAATGATTAAACTATAAAGTTTGGCCATATTCCAAAGAGGTCTGACGCTAAAAAATCCCCAATATCTATTTCAAGATAACAAATTTTACCCTCTATAAGTAGCTCATGTGGTTATTACACTTAATACGTTTGAATTGTACTTATATAGGTCCAGGCCTAAGTTCAAAATAAAAACATCTTTAAAATAAATAAATGCGTATGTATATATGTAAAATGTGTTTAATAGATTTAAAGTTATGTTTTATTCATAAAACCGAATGCATTCTTACAATTCACGTTGCATATGAAAGCAAGTCAATGGGTGGCTTTAATGGAAAGAGGAATTGTATTGAAAATGCATAATAAATATGTTTTGTATATATCTCTTTAACTATTTAACAATTCAAATGTGCAATCCTTTCATATGATAAAAGTCGATTAGAGAAGTAAAAATCATCAAATATTATAGATAATCTTTAGAATGTCAGAATTATTTTATTTTTATTCATATACATGCCAAAGTAATCATATCTTAAAAGTTTTATCTTAAATCAAACACTTTGCATGTTTTGATAATTTATTCAAACCAAGATTGTTAATATAATATGAACAGTTTTGAAACAAATATAAGAATACATGATTGTAAGAAAAAACAAAAATGTGAGCTTTACGGAATGTAATGATCTACATTGATTGAGTACATTTAGATATAAAATACATTTGCTCAATACATAAAATAAATGATTTTCTAAATAATTTTTCATGCATTGATATTTGTTATGCGTAACATGAACCATAATTCATACTATACAAAACAACTTTCTTTCCCTGTTTAAACATCACAATATAATTGTGGGGCCGGGTTTAGGTTTGATATCACACAAAGATACACACAGTCATAAAATAAAATATCTATCACAAATACCGGTAGCCCATCCCTTTATTTACAGCATAACCCAAATGCTTCACCTCATGATCATATAAAGTCCTAATTATTTATATAAATGAAAGCAATTATTGATTGGCAACATCGAATTTACGTAAATTTCAAAAGAACAACTAGCTCCAAATCAGCTGTTATCTTGTATCTCGCTATTTTTTTTCTTTAGAGCTACATTATATACCGTCTCAAATAAAAAATTGGCACGCTCAGTCTACAAACTATATGTTTCAATAAGCACTTTCGTACATGTTTATATAATAAACAGTCTACATTTCTATTTGGCTTTAGGATGGATATCACCCTAAAAATTTATCAAAACTATTCTGCATAAAGCATGATTACCATTTTGCTCAACTACATCTCAAAATCATATTACAATACCATTGAAAGTAAATATTGTCAGTAAAAAAAAACAAATATATATATATAATTATATATTAATTGGCACTCACATACAATATCGCAGTACTATAATACACCGAATTATCAAATTAAAT
>LQRL01069433.1:0-12123 GCA_001703475.1 Hydroides elegans
TCGTAGGAACATCACTCATCCGAGCTTTAAAACACATTGGGCTTACCGGTAAAGAGAGAAATAAAGCGGTAAACGAAATAAGTGACGTGGCGGAAAAGGCCTCTAGTTGGTTATGGCTACGAAGATCTGAAAGCCGATGGGAGTCAAATAGCTAACATGTCTCGCGTGGGGTTAGCGCAACCCCACGGGCACGGCGGATAGAGATTGTCTGATGATTAAAGTGCCGAAACAGTCAACGACGTCCGCATCATCACTGAGGACGAGACATGTGTAGCAGAGAAAAGTTGCTCTGTAATAGCTTAACATTACGCGTCACATGATCTGGGTACCCTCTTAGATGTCTATTTGTCTACAATGCGAAATACCCTGGACACTTTTAAGCCAGTGCGTGAAAAACGCATAAAGATCCATACGTTAAAGCCATGGATCGTTGAAGAGGTGATCAACGAAAGAAAGGTACGTCGCAAACTCGAACGAAAAATGTTCACAGGGCCCGATCCCTGTGGCATACTTGTGGATAGTAGTTGAGCATCAGACATAGAGTCCCTTACATTCACCGATTGATAACAATTCTCGAAGGATGATGCAAACCACTGTAATGCGATTCCGGAAATCCCATAACACGATTCAAGACGCACCAAAAAGCAATCGTTGGGGACAGCGTCGAACACCGCCGACAGATCCAGAAGCGTCAACAGTGCTATCTTTCGATTATCCATGTAAGTAAGGATGCGGTTCGAAACCTCCTGGAGAGCGGTTTCGCAGCTGTGTTTTTTCCCATATGCCGACTGGTAGGGTTCGTCTAATTTGTATTTTGAACAGTATGATGTGAGTTTGTCCATTACAATAGGTACTTTAACAAAAATGGTAGGTTGGATATTGGTCGGAAATTCTTGAATTCGGCTATCTTAGGTTTCTTCGGGATTGGCATGACTATTGCTTGTTATCCCCAGGGTCCCGGCCCGACCCCTGCGGCATGCCTGTGGATAGAAGTTGGGCATCAGACATAGAGTCCCTTACATTCACCGTTTGATGACGATTCACAAAGTATGATGCAAACCACTGTAATGCGATTCTGGAAATCCCATAACCCGATTGAAGGCGCGTCAAAAAGCAATCGTTGGGACAGTGTCGAACACCGCCGACAGATCCAGAAACGTCAACAGTGATATCTTTCGGTTATCCATGTTAGTAAGGATGTGGTTCGAAACCTCCCGAAGAGCGGTTTCTGGGTTCGTCTTATTTGTATTTTGAACAGTATGATGTGAGTTTGTCCACTCCAATAGGTTCCATAACCAAAATGGTAGGTTGGATATTGGTCGGAAATTCTTGAATTCGGCGATTTTAGGTTTCTTCGGGATTGGCGTGACTATTGCTTGTTTGAAGACTCTCGGCATGATACCGGTGGCGGTGAAAATTTGGGATAATCAATATTCATCGGACCATTCGGATTACTGATATATATATATGCTTTGTGTCATTTACCATATGTTCGCTGACGACATACAGCTGCATACTTCACTCGATCCCGATTCCAAAGATTCTCAATTTTAAGCCAGATCTACAATAGAAGACTGGATATCGAAAGTATCAAATTGGATGGCCACTAATCGCCTAAAACTCAACTCAGAAAAACTCAGAACTGAATTTATGACAACAGCTCGCGTAAATTGATAACAATAGCATTTTTATTGAAGTTGAAGTGATTGAATCGAAACCATGTGTCCGGAACCATGAACTCTACATGGACGCGGAGATTAAAATGTATGCGCACGTGCAACATGTCGTCCGTGTGTTACGGAAAACTGCGCAAAATATCCACTTTTTTTCAAAAAATTCATCACCCAAAGTGTCGCAAAAACCCTGGTTCGGGCAGTAATTATTTCACATTTAGACTATGGAACCTGTTCACTCTATGGTATAAGCAAACATCTACTAGACAAACTGCAATACGTGCAGAACGTGGCAGCACGACTCATTCTTGGCTATACAAAAACAGGACCACGTTACAACTGGTCTAATAAGACTTCACTGGTTACCAACGAAATACCGGATCCAATACAAAATAGCCACTATGACCTACAATGTGCTTTAGACGAACCAACCAGGATATCACCGTGACCTACTCCAGCTACTAAAAACTACCCGTACCCGTAGTTCTGAACAGGGTATGGTCCTGCAAGTGCCCAGATCAAACTTAAATCCACATGGGATCGTTCTTTTAGCGTGTGTGCTCCAAAGATTTGGAACTCTTCACCGGTTACTGTTACCAATGCTCAATCCGTCTCAGTATAAAAAAGAACCTTAAAACGTTTAATTTTAGAAGCGCCTATGGTCATCTCTTACAAGAATTGAAGTAGCTATTTATTCATATCACTTCGTATTTTAGTCTTTTAAGGTTATCTCTTAGTTATATTATTAGTTAGTTATTGTTAGGCTTAACGTCAAACAAGCATTTCGTACTATCAAGCGCTAAGAGCAATGTTTGGTTAAGCGCTATATAGATCTATATATCATCATTATTATTAGGCAAGCTTTTTGACAAAAGCCTCAAAGACACCGTAAATGTAAATGTGAACAGTTGGAAATGGCTGATATTGGCCGGAAGTAATAGACCAGAGCAAGCTTCCAGGAAAGTTCAAAGCATGGTGTTACCAGCACGGCGGTTTACCCCGATTCCTATCGGCTATTGATGATACATCATGTCCCAATGTCGTCAGGGGATAGAGAGCAAAATAAACAGCAGCTTGCATAAATGGCTGACATTCTGCCTTCTTTCGCAAACATAGGCCTATTTAGAAGAGAAACAAACCTGCAACTACCGTTCACACTGCCTTGTCAGAGGAACTCAAAGTGAGTAAAGCTCGAATGGTAATCACTAACCAAACCTCCATAGACGAATGTGTTGGCAACGTCGGTGTGACTCTTCCAACAATAAATATATTGTCGGTAAGGTTTGTATAAGGTGACAAGGACTCGGTTTCGGTCAAACCGTATCCCATAAAATGTGGGACACCGCAAACGACAAAGAACGAAGGAGAATGGTAACTAATGAAGGAAGATAAATGAATGACCAAATCAATTAGAATGGCATCTCAGAGAGCATTGATGAAATGAAAGAGTGCGATAACAGGGACCATGCACTGGAAGATGGAACCAATTTGACTCAAGTTCTCCATCCACTCGACTTAATGACGTTTTACCGACACCTACAAATCTCATTAGGTGAGGAAGAGTTAATGCCCTAAATGCGGACCTCCTACAACAGCGCACACAGCGACGGTTAACATGGCTCCATAAAAAGGTCCATCGAACGCTGGTTCACTATGCGAACAAAAGCAAAACCAAAATAACGAAAAATTACAGCCTTTTATTCGTAAAACCAGGATAAACAGCACGAAGGAAAAATGGGACAAAAACACTGAGCTACGCGTAGGCTTATCAAACAGAGCAAGGGAGTAAGAGTTACATTCAATCTCGATAAGCGACTCGATTTCCCCTTTGAGATAGAAACCCAATTAAGACCAGATATGATAATATACTGGATCGTAAACAAGATATTGATTATAATCCCGTGAGACGAATCGAAAATTGATAAGGCATACAAACGAATGAAAGTGAAATGCATCCAACTTTGTGATGATTGCAGAGAGAGGATGGTATGTGTGGTGGTATCATGTGAAAGTAGGGTATCGTCGGTTCGTAAGAACATCAACATGCCGTGCCCTAAGACAAATTCGGTTAACCGGAAAAGAGAGTAATGATGCTCTAAACGAAATGAGCTACGTGGCTGATAAAACATCTTGTTGGTTATGACAAAAAAAGGATCCGAAAGCCGACGGTGGCCAAGTAGCTGACATGTCTCGCGTGGGGTTATCGCAATCCTAAGGGCATGGCGCGGCACGGCAAGTGCGGAAAGTTTCAAAGACGCCCGCTTCATCACGAGACGAGACATGTGCAGCAGAGAAATTATGCTCTGTACTAATTACACAGAGTCAATATATTAAGGTTATAAACATATAATAGATAGTTTTTTCTTGCTATCTTGCAATCATGAAATTGTTTTGAGTAGGATTTTCAACAAGATCTGAGGCTTTCAACAAGTAGGTTTAGTAGGTAGACGGTGTTTAATTAACCTGTAAGTTATGAGTAAAATGTTTATGCTTTAAGAAATGCTAAAAATCAGCTGTTCGTCTAATTGGTCAACGTTTTGAAGAAGAAAAACAAAGCGGATGGTAAGGTGCTGCATACTATGTAGTTGACGAGGGCCTTTCCCTGCGACACAAAACAAAAGCTATCGTTTACGCACCACAGGCTCCACGACGTGGCTTTCTTTGCATCCATCCGCGGTCGACTTCCCACCGGATCATAGTTCACATTTTCTTGATCTTGTAGTTATCTAGACAGCTCCACGTGTAATTGTCCCACATGTTTATTTCTGTCAAGTCCCAACAGCACATCGAGTAACCTGAATCCACCTGACCAGCCTCCTGCATCCTATCATGATACTTAACTAGCTTCTATCAAAACTCGCGTGCATACCATGATTTTGCTCTCATTATGGCGCTTATATCCTCCAACTTTATTTCCTCCCACCAGGTCCTCTATACTTGAAGTCACAAATATTTCGCTAGTGTTTGGATTCGCACGCATAAGGCGGTCTATAAATTTTACTCAGCCTGCTCATCTCTGCCATTATATCTAGCAGTTTTTTGTATAGTGGTAAGCCTTTTCAAAGCACTTAAAGTGCGTTCAAATACTTCATTTGAGCACGTCATTTCTGATCTTGAAACACTCTTACATTTCGATGTCAATATTTCATTATTTTTAAGGGTTTGATTGTTGTCATTCTCACATGTATCTTACTAATGTTTTTTTTAAGTTTGCCACGTCAGGCGGGCTCTTCTATGCTTGTACGTTTTTTATTGATGCTAGATTGACATCTAAAGAAATTTCCGTTTGTCGGGATCCTGAATTCTTCTATACCAGAAAATTGTATGCTCCAATAACACGCACATGCTTTTAAAAATAAGACGATTTTAGGCTTGTGGTGTGTATGCGCTTGTCTTTGGGAAAGTATTACTGTAGAATCAGTTGGACCGTTTTTCTACCTCTAATAATGGGAATAATTAAGAATTTAAATGAAACGCAGAGAATAGATGCAAATTTCCTTCTCACACATAAAGGGCATGCATTTAATGACCCGGCATTTGGCGTCCTCTATGCTCTTTTGCACTGACCATTTTCTGATACATTTTCCGTTTTGCAAGAGTTTCGTCTTTAGACTTTCGCAACTGCATCTGACCTCTTATTTTCTCGACTTTGTATTTCTCAATTATGGAGGAAAGTGGTAGCTGTAGACTGCTCATTTTGTTGTACAATCCCACTGTAGAGAAGCTCGGCGGCACATCGAGCCACTTTTGGAGGTATCTGCTCGCTATCCACTCTAGTGCTTCGATTTTGCTCATCGGTATATCGTACATAAGCAGTGGCTAGGTGAGTCTTGGCATAATCCCAAACTGGAAGGACCATGCCTGATATTTTGCGGGTGTACTTTTGGACTCGATCAGGTTGAGTTGTTCTTGAAGCTGTTTGACTGTTTTCTGCGCATTCTCGGTATCACGTAAAATTTCTATCTGCCACTTTCCCCGGCACTTGACAGGTTCTTCGCTGACTGTTGGTATCTTTTTTCCTTGTATCTGGAAGAAATTCCGCTTTTTGATTGTCTCTTTTTTGATGGCACTTCCTCGCCTTGAGTGCCATGCTTGCCCACTGCACAAAATCTTCCAGCCTGACTAGAACCCATCGTGCTGCTTGTGGTTTCTTGGCGCATATTGTCAGATCGTTCATGAATACCTTCAGAGGTTGCTGCCGCTCACCGTTTTGAAGTTTTGGCCCTTTCGCGTCTCGGGCTGTGGTCTCTATGATTAACTGCATTGTGGCCAAGAAGACATTTACCGATATAGCACAGCCTGTTATAATTCCTACTTCGAGGTTTTCCAATTGTGTTTTGACATCATTCACAGTGAACCGGAATTTCACAATGTCCAGGTATCTTGCTATCATGTTATGTACTTTCACGGGTATATGGTACCGCTTGCGGCCTTTTTGTACTGATGTATCTATATATTTGTTTGCTATGGTTTATTTTGTAAATCGACTGGCTATGACTGAGAACAGCATCTTTCCATGGACGTCTAGGGACGAGATGGGTTGGAATTGGTTTATCCCTTCTGAGTTCAACTAATTGGGCACAACATCCTTCCACCCTGGTCCAACATTAAGAAGATATCTCCTTCTTACATACCGTTTTCAATAGTTTGCGGAGCATCTTGATCAACTTTGGACACTTTTTGTACAACAATTACGGGATGCCGCTCGATCCTGGTGCCGATTTTGACCTTGTTATGCTACGACTTGCTGGATTTAGATAGACTCAAATCGGTAGATCAAAGGCGTGTATTGGCTTATTTGGTTGTTCTATTCGTGGAATTTAACCGAGCAGTTCTTCTCGCTTTGGGTGACGGTTTACATTTTGCAAGTACTTTCTTCCTCTTCCTTTGTTGCCTTCAACTTTCCACTACGTAGTTTCCCGAGCAGTGTTGATGTGTATTGGAAGGGAGTTGCTATCATTTCTCTTTCTCTTTCCGATTCGCCATTCTCTTCTTTCTCATTCTCTCAGCGTTTGCTATGCTCTCCATCTCTGAGAATGTCTAATGCATCTTTCTCTTCCTGACTCTCTGTTTTCTCCACTGCGCAGACAGTGTTTTGAGGTCTCTTCCTATCTACGTCTTCTTTCTGTGATTCGCAAATATTTGTCGTTGCTCTTGGACGGTTTTTTTCCACCACTCCAAATCTTTGTATATTGACATTATACACTATATTTTTTAATGTTCCTATTTTGTTCTCTATTTCTCCTTTCAATGCCCCATGCAAAATATTCATCAAATCTTCTTCAAGCTAGTTTCATGCATTGTTGTCTTTACCTTTGGACAATTTAACCCGTTTTCTTCTCTCAATCTCTGTTTCCTCCTGTACCTCAGCACGGAGATCAAGGGCACTGTGGTTTGCCTCCTGGCTACGATTCTCCTCTACCTCACCAACTGGACGAGCTGCGCGTTCCTGGGTCTTTCCTTGCATTTCATCTTTACTTTGTGTATTCTTATGCCCTTTTCGTTCTTGCATATTTTTCCACATTCACAAACTGACGGCCTTTGCTCTTCATATGTCGTCATCGTGTAATCCTCCTTGTCATGATGGGTGCCGGCCCACCATGTTGCTTTTTTGTCTGTCTTTCCAGGCATGTCATCCGCCTTTCCGGGTCGTCAGTCAGTCTTTCCTGGCTGCCATTGATTATTTTCCAGGTTTCAATATTCAACTCACAGTAAAATGAATGTACTCGCTGCTGAAGCTCCACGTTTGAATCATCGGAGAAGTTCCGCCCCTTGGTTCGGTCTCGTCCCTTTAAACCTCTGACCAGTTGCATGGCAGGGCCACAACGGCTAGCTAGGTCGTCGCGTCTGTTAGAGGGAGCAGCTTCATCGCGTAAGTGACCTTCACTCTTCTTTGCTACACGGGTAACTCATGGTGTATCCTTTTCTGTGTGGTATCATTCCCCCTCCTGTTTGTAGTGTACTGTCTTTTTACGGAGTTACATTCCAGATTTTGTCATTGTGTCTGAGCCACAGCCAACATGGTGTTCTTTTTGCTGCTTTTTCACACATAGCTTTCATGCTGTTCATTTAATTTCTTTGCAATCCTTCTACTTTGCACATCGTCCACACTGATTTGCACACAAATCCTCCACAGCCATCGTTGGCTACCTCCGCTCGATATTTTCGCGGTACTGTCAGCTCTGCCATCACAATTTGATTTGTTTCACATGACCATATAACGACATTCGGTCTCAGGCTAGTGGTATAGATTTCTTGTGTGAATATCAGCCTTTTTTTTCAGTTCCACATCTATTTACCAGGCTGTGGCTTGGACCGCTGTTTGGTCCTTTACTGATTTTTTTTTTGGTTTTTGCCTTTCTTTTATGAACCGTATCAGCTGAAGCCCTCTCGGTCTCGTTTTCTTCTGCCCCGCGACTGCGCTTTCCAATATCTGTGCAACACCGCGTCATGCTTCCATCTGTACAGCCCCTGTGTCAATGACACATTGAAACTTGAGAGGATATGCTCTAATGATGCCCTTTTATTGCACAGTATACATCTGTCGTCCTCCGCTAGTTTCAATCGCTTGGGGTTTAATGGTGTTGGTAGTACGTCAGACATAATTCTCAGCAGAAATGAAAGCCTCCGCGGCTTTATCTTCAGAATCTCGCCCCATTTCAGGGTTCCTGAGCGTCTGAGCGTAACAGCATCCCATGAGACCCATGCACCCTGAGTTGCCATTGCAACAGTCTTGATTTTCCCTCCATCTTCTTCCTGTGTTCTCACCTCATGCAGTACCAAATCAGTTCTTTCTTCGCCACTTGTTTCTGACCATCTTGCCCTGTCCGTGACTTCAAGTCCCTTTCGTCCCTGTCTGACCGTTCCAATTTGGAATTAAAAAACTGATGTCGAGTGTCTCTCTGATTGCCTCTCTAATTCCTTCACTTTCCTTCTTATTCATAAACCGCATTTTTTGCAATGAAAATAAATATTTTAATTTATAACTGGTATTTATCAAATTGAAGAGCCAAAAAATAATTTATTTTGATATCTATTGTGTGAAAATTAATACCAAAAATTAGTCATTATATTGATATATGTTATATTATTTTTGTTTGTGAAATTTAAATATAATAAAGCATCTCAGGTTCTATTTATTGGTCATGTGACCAGCTACTTCCGAGATGCAAATGGCGTCTAAAGGAGGCTGTTGCAAAAGCTCCCGTTAAAATCTTGAATGAATTGCCCAATTACCATTTTTTAGGTAGCGAATTTCGTAATACATAGTTTAAAATTACTTAAGTTTAAGACTGTCATATTTATTTTGATGAGTATGGTTTAGTTTGTTTAATAATTCAAATAATACATGGCCTGCCACCTGTCAAAAGTTTTGATTATTCTAATTTGACATTATAAAGTGAAAATCCCATCACTTGTTAATGTTATTTCCTCATACAATTATATCATTTCGGTTTTGGACGCAAAGAAAAATGCACATGAATGAGTATTTCTAACTTGAATGAAATTAAATGACGCCAAATTAAATAACTTCCTTGTTTTTTTTTTCTCTGGAGAAAATGTCATCAGATCACTGCCTCGGTGTTGGTATCGATAACATACTTTCCTTCAATAGACACATCGAATGTATAGCTAAAAAGTCCATAAAACTACTTATTTTTGCTACATCATTATTCAACTATATTTCTAAAGCCCAAGCAACATGCCTGGCTTTGATCAGGCCACAATTGGAATACGCCCTTTCTGCATTTACTAAACGCTCAATATACCAATAATTGAAGCTGTTCAAATGAGATCACCCCCTTTTCTAAATCATAACGCTTATAGACCTCAGTCTTTCAATTAAAATGAAGAATTGTTTAAATTATTGCAGCGTTGTCGGTCGTCTCACCATCTCACAAGAACAAAATCTTATATGAATACTCTCCAGTTCGTCTATGTAGCCTATTCGATATCAAAACATTATTAAAATTAAAGTAGTTCTCAAAATTATAGACATACCCTTTGAGTCCCTTTGTCAAGCTCTTGAGTTTCGATCAATTTATAATCTATTCCAATAGGCAATTCATGATACATTGGTTGTCCCTGTATATGACATCATTTTCCAACCCTTTCAATCTACATTGAATAAACGCATATATCGATTGTGGTAGATCTACTCGACCAGTCTGCCGATTCTCCTAAACTTAATAATTTCAAGTATCTCTTAAAACACAATTATTTAATTTTTATATGATATATATGAATTGATTGATTACGAAAGTAAACTTACTCCGGAACGGAGAAAGCATAACTTGCTAATGTGATGAAGCTGACAAATGTATATGGCCTGACCACACAAAGGATTGTACTAGACGTTTCGTTTAACGCTTACTTTTTTTCCATGGTTATCTATTGTAGTATGTATTAGTTTTCTAACCATAAATCCCTGTGGGCAAGACCTAACCACCTCCAATTCGTATAATTTATGTGTTATGTGAATACCTTTTAAAGTAATGGCACAGTGTCACATCACAGTACCGTGTAATTGAAAAGTTAATGCATTATACAAACTAAGATTATACATGTTGCAATGTAACATTCGTGTATATTATTAATTGCGTAATAAATAAGGCAATCACACGCATGCATCACACACATGCATTAATTCAACCACGACAAATTGTTGATTGTTCTCTTTCTTTTGAATCACTTAACCACACCATATTTTTGGCAATATGCAATTGATTAGTTGCGAACCCTGTATAAAGTCGAAAGCACTTTTTGGCCTTACTAATGTATATTTTACTTTAAGGTTTAACGTTCACTTGCGCTGAGGCATTATGAACAAGGATAAACCTTTGGTGGCTGGTCATATTCGAGAAGTAGCATCCTCATCTGGAAGGTCGAATACGATGTCTGGTGCGAAACATCCTGGTATGAAGCAACTGAGGATAGACGCGGGTAAGTAGCTAAAAAAGTGTGGACAAGTGCTAAGTGATATTTATAGATGCTATAAAGGTAATCATTCAACTTTTAACAAATCAATGTACTCTATCATAAATTGAGTATTATGCATATAATATTGGTGCGTTGTATCGGTAGTTTGGCGAAATCTTAAACTTAGCTTAATTATAGCTATAACCAACTCTTTTGAATTTGCATTGGTTCAAACAGGTTTACCGAACCCTGGCAGTGCAGGCCCGTCAACTCCGTCTAATCCCGGCACACCAGTGAACGCCCCGAGTCAAAATAATGGTGGCATCGACCCACCAAACTTACCACCCGGTTCCCCTGATCCTGTACACGACCTGCCACCACAGCTGCTGAACGCGGGTTGGCGAAAGTTCTGGAGTCGAAGAGAAGGTCGCCCTTACTTCTTCAACAAGGTCACCAACCAGTCTATGTGGGAGATGCCACCACTCGACAGCGGCGGCCAAGTGAGTCTCAATGGGTTTTGGCACTAGTACGAAACGATACAAGATGTCATAAATGTACCGTAAAAGAACTGTCCTTTAAATAAATGATACAAAATGTTTTAAACATAGCTATTAAGCCGAAAAAATGAACATAACACATGACTTTTCTCATTTAACATATTTTATAAACGTTTTAGGGAGACAACTTTTGCGATCCATTGGGTATCGAAACACCGAGTCCTTCCCAAATATCGCCTGTGCATGTGGGCGATAAACGCAGAAGCAGTGAGGAGATGGGCAGCCCAAGTGCCAAGAAGCAGGCTATGTGTATGGGGTGAGTGATACATTTGCCATCAACATAATTCTATATGTTTGAACTAAAAAAAATGTAATTATCTAGTAGTGCTTTTAATCATAAGTACCTAAAATAAAAGTTGTTTTTTTTTAGAATCGTTTTGTGGTTGTTGTGCGCATTATATTTGTAAGAACATTAATTTCAAGTTATACAACTGGTTTTTGTGATCCAATAAAGCAGAACGATTACCTTTTTTGGCATCATCTATGCAATAATAAATTTTGCAAGCAGCATTAAGATAATATTTAAACCAGTAATATGATCTTAAGGTCTGTTCTTTGTCGGATCTAGTCGGAATACTGAAAGCTATTGCTTTATCTTTAGCCTGAATTTTGGAAAACACTCTTCACATTATCACTTCTGCTGTTTAGACCATTCTGGAATTTCGAGATCTACCCGAACGTGGTGATGTACGAACGCAAACCGAGCACGAACCCGCAGCCACACCCTGATATCGAGCAGATGCGCGCGCAAATGGTTGATCGGCTACGCGTGCAGTACAATGAAATGTGCATGTCGAGGGAAGGTGAGTGTTCATTTGTTTTAAAAATGGGAGTAAATAAAACAGCATGTTGTTTTGTTAAGGAGATAGGCTTCTAAGTTATTAGTCCTCCGCCGCCGCGTTAGCGCGAAGCGGAGGACTATAGTATTCAGTACTGTCCGTCCGTCACTACAACAAATAATTGAGCTATCAAAA
>LQRL01069448.1:0-10560 GCA_001703475.1 Hydroides elegans
GATGTTACAGCATTAAAACGGAATAAATTATCAACGCATCAGTGGGCTTTTCCTTTAAGTTTACGGCAAATATTACAACAATCCGACCAAGGCCTTTACAACATCCCCCTACATTTACACTTTTAATTTCATTTATTTTAGAAGTATATTGAACTTTTTGAAGATTTATACACAACTTGTGAGTTTAAAAACATATATTATTCATAATATTTAGATATATTTTAGTTATGGTATCATTCTCTATTATTTCACTACATGAAAACGCGATTTTCTCACTTCCTGGTGAGGGGATTAGATATAGGGTATCAAGGATAAAAAAGTCACGAAATATGCCTCATATGATGTGTTGGCTGCATGATTTCCGAATATCAAGATTAAATGCTAATTAGTTTTTACTCATACGTTACTTTGATTATCATCCATCCTCAGACTCACTACTAATTTAAACTCACAAAGGTGTTTGTTGTGTTCAATTCATTCAATAATAAAGGCTGTCTGGCGATATAATGAGATTTCAGTGAAACCTTATTCGTTTAATTTCAATCTTTCAAAATATCATTTCATATTTAATCAAGAGCAATCTCAATGAAAAGGTTTTGTGACGCTACTCATTTCAACTCCATTACTGAATAGATTTTGATTAAACTGCATCGGCAAAAGGATGATTTAATTAAGGCGCCGAGATGAGATTACTCGAAGCACATTTAACTTTTTTGGAAAAAAGCAGTCTGTTTGTATTTTAAAATCAGTTTCTTAAAAAAAAACACACAAAAAGCATTTGATTTTATGGATGGAATGTGTTATGAAGAATCCAACATGCATCGTCATGTGGCAGCTAACACGTGTTATATTAATATGCTTATTCAAGATACGTTTACCTCGATAATTCGTGTCGTTTTCAATATTTTGATTTTAAAATACATGTACATGTACGTTATACAGAAATGAATTCTTTACAAGGGGCAAATATCAAGAACTTTGAGGCTTTGCTCTAAATATAATCAGTATAATTGTTATTATATTTGCACTTGAAATTGCTATTTTGGGAGATTAAGGCATAAAAAAGTGAAAATAACTGCTCTCGGTTTTCGGCTTTTTAGGTTAAGTCCAATGTAAAAACCCTAAATTCCGTTGAGGTTACACCAATTTGGGCAAGGCAAAATACAATAAAAAAAAAAGAATGTATATTGCATTTCCAAATTATGAACATAATTTGATAAAATATAACTTGATTAGGTAACTCATTTCTTTTAAAATGAACTTTTAGTCTCAAACTTATGCTGGGTAAGCATGTTAGTTCGCATATTTTTCCATGTTTATCTAATGTATAAGACAATATATTCGTGTTTATATATAAGACGAATATAAAAATGTTTCCATCACAGGAGAAACAAAAACTTATGTTTTGCTAATCAGTTAATAAAAAATGTTATTTAGCTGGTAATGATATCAACATAATATATAGTTTTATGTTTTTGTATAAACGGGCATGATAACCAACAAGGTAAAATACCCATGGATGAATATAATAAAATTTTAAACGATTTAAAAACAACCCTTTTATTCATTGTTAGTCAAAAAGTGAAGGACCCTCCACCATAACAATGCCTGAATCACTCAGTCACTGTCATGGAAGCTCAAGCTGGCTTTAAGGGGCACCCTCTCTGCTTAAAGGCGCGCGGATAACCTTGTATTAATGTTGCTTAATGAGGGTTATCATAACGCAAATCAGGCGGTACGAAGTTGCCCTGGAGTCTTTATAGTGGCGGCGTTACACACAAGGTCAAAAACAGCAAATCATATCCCAAAAATTGTATTTGAGTAAATTGCTTATTATTCTATAGGGTGTTATTTGAACAGCTTGTGAGCTTGGTATTCGACAGTCTTGTACATCGTCACTACAATAAAATCAAAGCGTATAAGATTCATTTATAAATCTGTTGCCCACCACATTTTATGCGTGATATAGATTAGTAAACTAACGAGCGAAATATCAAGGAAAATGACAAATTTGAATATTCATATCTGGTGTTGTTAGATCAATAGAGCTATAGTACTCTGATAGTTTTACTTAATCAGGGGTGTAAATAAGATTATTTTCACACTCGCCAGACTGGCGAGTGAGTCCAATTTCACACTCGCCAGCGAAGATTTACACTCGCAAGAAGGTGAAAATATATAAAAAAAAAAAAAACTGCTTAAATATGAGCTCCCTTATAAGGTTTGCATGTGGACAAAGTTATTTCTAAAAATAAGCGTGTTGCCTAAGATTTAGGCAACAATTTTTGAAAGATTATTTTTTGACGGTAAATTTTACACTCGCAAGGCTGGCGAGTGACTTCTAATTCACACTCGCCGATCGAAAATTTCACTCGCCATGGCGAGTGTGGCGAGTGTTATCTCCACCCCTGCTTAATGCAGTTATAAGGCACTTTGACTGTTTTTTTTGTTTATGAAATTTCTAGTCATGATCGTTTAACAAATTTAGCAAAGATGAAAAGATATCGACTTTGCTCCACTTTAGCAACAGTATATATCACGATAAAACCACTTGTAAACTAAATACTCCTTAAGTAGCACTCTAAGAGCATGAAAGTGCCAGGGCAAAAAGCTGTCACCTAAAGACTGACTCCCAGAATCACCCATATCCTGTCATTTCGACCCCGCTCCCGTTCTGATACAGCACCCCGCCCACCCCCGTCTCATTATTAGCGCAACTCCCTGGGGATCGAAACCTACTCCTTAGTTAATATCAAAAAACGGATTCCGGCGAAGGTAAGTCGGAAATGAACGTAAATGAGTATTATTGGGATAAGAGCAGGATTGCAAGACCTACAGGGACCCCGAACAATCGGATGTGATGGTCTCTACCTATTAAAATATCAGGGTTTATATATTAAGTAGAAGCCTGTAAGGAGACAACAGATAATGGGATCGTGTGACTCAAAGTACATCGGGTGCACATCGGTTGCACTACAATGTACATGTACATAAAATGTATGCTTTAAAGTAATCTAAGATTCAATCATTTAAGAGGCTATACTCCCTGTTCCTTTCGGCTCAGTGTTTAATCGCTCTTTAATTACAAAACGATTAACCTTATTTGTGATTTTCTCTGTGAAACGCTATCGTACTGATCGATTCCGTTATATGCTAGCATAACTTGATTTATTTAGGGCTGATTTTCAAAAATCGCAACCAAGAAGAATTGCTATCAAACATTCATTTGTTAATTACATTTAGTAATAATCGATTCTTCAAAACAGCACATACAATGCAAAAAGTTTAAATTAATCATTTTTGTTTCCTTCTCAAAACAAGTTTCATTAACAAAAAAAACATCGACAACAGATAACTTTAGCGGTTCACACATTTTCGCTCTCTCGAAAAAGTATGTGCTAAGCGTTTAGTACAAGGACCAACAGAGTGCTGCTTGGAGATAGGGACTGAGAAGAATGCTACCACACTATCAATCACAGAAACCTATTGTTGCTACTTGTCCTCGCGTGATAGCACAAAAACATGCTTCGAATTAAAAAAATGAGAAGAAAAAAAATTTCTATCGTCTTGTTGAGTCCAAATTACGAAGTTTTATAAACGCTAGGGTGTGTCCAATACCATTACGCCAAGAAAAAACTATGTGGGAAGATGTCAAAAATCTGAAGAAAAAAATCACGAATTTAACTTAACTCCAGAAATCAGCTTTTTTATTTTCCTTCAGCAAATATTCTTACATGGTTGCGGCATTATTCATATACTGACTACATTGTAGATTACCAATAGATACCCTGTTCCATTTTTTGAAAGAAAATTGAACCTTTATCTGCCTGGAAGAGCCACGTGGAATGACCACGTTAAAGCTAATTACTACTGGTGATTAGAACACTCATCGAAATCCCGGGCCACTTATTCCCACCTTCATCATTACCCGCCTTCGTTTATGATCCAAAACCACTGGTCCCCACTGATGACACCGGATTAGCATATCAAGCACACCCTCGTGATATAAGGGTCGCATGCGCTTTTGGAACTGGTTTTAGGGAACTTTTCGTTTTGTTGTAAGAATTGGGATGGATTGCTTTTAGGGGGATGCTGCATTAAAATCATGTCCATGCAATGTGGTCAGATTTTAGATCGGCTGCATTTGCAGGGTGCTGTATTGAAATTGGTGTCCACCGATCGTGTGTAGCGAAGTGTGACCATTTCCTTTGACACGGAAGCTGCATTAAGAAGGTACTTCATCAATAGTGACCATCACGGTAATCAGTCCAAATACAATGACCACGTTTCCAGTATTGAGTATGGTCCTTTTGCTTGTGGTCGAACAAAACTAGGTTCTCAGTACTTCATGATAACACAATTAGTTTAATGTGGTAGTGATAAAAACAGTTACATTTGCATTGCGCTTAATTTAATGAAATCTACTAGCGCTATTAAATAATAAGAAGGAAATGAAATAATCATGAATCACTTTCCAGACTGCAATAATTGTAGTCTGGAAAGCAATTTTAAATCTAATTCAAAAGCCATAATGTAAAAATAGACACATTTCTAAATGCAAAAGGCGATTCACCTCACATACCCAACTACTCCGAGGCATGATGGCTGGGGCAGATACAGACTGCGGTAATAATGAGCAGTGTCCGTCCCCCTGTTGACAAGCGAGACAAAACCCTGGCATGAAGAGGAAGAGCAGAATGAATGACCCAAGATCAGATTGGGTGATGGCCGTCGCCGAGATTCGAGACATATAGGGAGAAGGAGGAGGAATTGGTCTGGATGAAGTTGTCGGACCCAGCGCAGACCGCGAATATGTTATTTTCCACGGCGCTCCAATGTTGTGTTGTTTTAGTTTTTAGCGAGCATAATTTTCCAAATGACCTATAGCATCATGTATTTAGGATTCATTAAAATATATGTTAATTCTTGAAAGTTGTGTCATTGTGTACTGTTGCACTGTAAATACTCAGTAATGGAATGAAATTAAAGACTCGACATTTGTTTATACATACATTCATTTGAATGCTTCAAATGGAAGAAATGAAAGACATGATCCTACAGCTATATCTTAATATTTGGGTTTTGTATGCCAGTCTCCGAGATAACGTTGAGTTGTAAAACCTATGGCAAAATATAGACGCATGCCTATGCATCCCTTTTTCCCAGCCCTTAGCTAGGGTTGCGCCAAACGGAAACAGCCTATCAGGCACTCGCAAGCCCTGCCGCAAGGGACAGACTGTCATAGATCTTCGATTTCTGTGCTTCTTATAGAAAAGGGAAATTATGGGGATCCAAGAGAAAATGGACAAAATCTTGAGGTTGTTTTACGTTTCACTCAAATTCTTAAAGGGTGAAAGTTCGACATCTAAGGGAGCGCTGAGGGGTGTATTAGCTTTGTTCTTTAAGCATTTTACTAAACTGGAAGGTTACCGACCGCCAAGCACATCCACTGTGGATCTTTGTTGTACAGGATTAAGTTAAGACCAAATAACCGATTCTCTTTTGAATATGATAATGGATTTAAATATGAGGACATTGGTCCATATTGTTATATGCTTTCTTGGTTTTCACATCTATTGTTTGATGGAGATGTAAAATGGGAAGAAATATGATACATTGATTTTAACATATAAAGAAAAACATGATTGATAAGTACAGTGATTTATTATAGAGTTCTATCATTCGATAAAATGCAAACAGTTAAATTATTACTATGCACTCAACAGATTGATCATAATCCTGTTTTTTTCTCGAGGTTAATACCCTATCTATTTATTTGCTATGAATCATTTGACTTTTTTTAAAGTTATGTTTTTTTTATAGCGTGGAATATATCTTAGATTCCACCACTTCGTTAGTAAGTGAATAAATATATAGAATAATACAGTAAGAGGGAATGCATATTTTTAAATTAGTTATATTAGTATATCTTAAGCATTGCATCAAAATATGCTGTAATTATAAATTGAAGAACATATTTTACTATTTATGGAATCCATATTTTTGAGAAAAAATCTTAAATCGTTATGACCCATATATGTTAGCATTGATCTTTGATAACACATGCAACGTTATTTTTCCTTTTCCTTTCCCATTATAAAGTAATCAATGTTTCGTCTTTTTTTACTCAAGCATCTTGTACGTTATTTTTTTTTCAGAAATGTATATGTATCTTGTCTCACAGTCAACAAGTCCTTATAGTCCCTGAGTCGATCACTCATAATTATCTGAGGAGGCATCAATGCAATGATCATTTTTATTGTACCCGTATGAGGGGTTGAGTGACGAAGCAAGATCGAGTGCAAAAACTAGAAACGTGAACATGACAGAAAAGAGGCTTCAGCGACAGAACTTTTAACAATAAGTAGTTTTTCCTACTCGGTAAGTTTTGGGCTAATTGATGTTATTTCATGGGACATTTTTTTGCGCATTTTTTTGTAAGTTGCTAAAGTATTTTAGATGCATACGTTTATTAAGAGTACCACCCTTTAGACCTCTTAACGTCGTCGTTTTAAAGTGAATGATAGCGCATAATCATTTTTATGTGATGGCCTTACATTTTATACATATTTCCAACTTATTCTTCATAATTGCTTGGTACAAATGTTAAGTAAGTTGCTATTCCATTTATGATAAATGCTTATTTCTAATTTACAACCATACATTTCAGGAAGTAGTCATATGATGTGTTGAAATATATAATAAAACCATAATTCAAAACCATAAATTTCTGGAAGTAAAACCATGAAACCATAATTTACAACCATAAATTTCTGGAAGTAGTCATATGATGGTTTTTAAACATAAAACCATTTTCTTAATAATATGACACATCATCGCATCGCCTATTCAAACATTAGAGCACGCGACTTTTGCAAAATAAATGAGAAAAAAAAACATTTTATGAGAAAAAAATGACATCGCAGCTCAGCCACTAGCGTAACGTTTGAATCGAGGTTTTCGCGTAACGTTTAAACACAGTTTATACGACATTCTTGCAGCTTCATGTCACTTGGGACTGTTTCAAACGAAGAAAAACAGTCAGACCAAAGGTTTTGATCTCTGCGGAAAAAGTGAAATCTTCAGACAAGAATGGAAACAAAAGCCGTGCTCGGTTTTTATTGTCTTTGTATTTTAATTGAAGAACTGAAATTGAAAGGCAGCTGCCTTTTGGGTATAATTAACTGAATCTCCATCGTGTGACGCAAGACGACTATAGACTTATGTCGTAAAAGAAGATCACAAAGTGCCATAGGGATAAAAATCTTAGTACATTGGTTGTTTACAGGCACCGAATTTAAGTAATAATTTATAATGCCGTATCAATATGTCATACTTTATTTTCCTCCTCTTGAGCTAGACTCTACGGGGCAAAGGGTAGACTATGAAGAAAACATTCAGTTAATTCATGGAAGATAGGAACATTTGAGCGTATAACGACATTAACTGTAGAAGGAACAGCTGTAGCATGGTGTTATTTTCGCGATATTCTAGGGCATCCTGGGATACATAAACCCGAACGTATCACTTCTTTCAGAAATAAATAAATGGTCAATCCGATTAGCGGTAAAACTGGAGTGTATCACACGTCTGGTCTTAGGCTCTACTTTTTAGAGCTGGTATTGTAGTATACATATTTATATATGCTTGCGACTATGTTAGTCAGATATGCTAGAATATTAGTAAGAAAGTAATAGTATTTATCATTGCGCATACAGTTAAAACCACTTCCAATTTGACAATAAAAACGAATAAACGAATACAAATAAATGAAGGTATACAAAAAAGGCGAATGTATACAACACGAAAATATACGAATAAACGAAAGTATTCAAATACACCAAAGTATACGAACACACGAAAGTATACGAATGAACTTCAGCATACAGATAAACTTAAGTATACGAATAAACGAATGTATACGAATAAACGAAAGTATACGAATAAACGAATGTTTACGAATAAACGAAATTATACGAATGAACGAAAGAATAAGATACAACGAGAAACAAATAAACAAATACCAATAAACGAATATGAAAGATTTTGCTTACGACAGTCAATTTGGAAGTGGTTTTAACTGTACATTAAATTACATTCATTATCTTTCGGAATGATAATGAAAATGGTTACTAGAGTAATTGTAAACGCAAAACATTACAGTTAATTAAAATAATACTAGAATCAATGTACTGATTGGCCATTGCATAGAAAATTGATGTGTTTTTGCATGTTCTACATGGAGTGTACATGCCTTGATATGAGCGATGTTATTGTGTCAAGCTTCACAATCCCGTTTACTAAATGAAATGGTCTACATCTAGTCATCTCAAACCTTGCAAAAAATAATAAATGTTTATATAACCTGCTTTTACGCTTCATAGAACACTGATAATGGTCTAACATCAATGTTATCGGATAATGCATACCACTATCAATCAGCATTGTACATCTGAAAAAGATGTGTTGCAACCTCTAGAGACGGCTTGGAAGCGTTATTCATTAGATTAGAGTCCAATCTGTCTTGTACAATGAAAGATGACTTATTTTAATGTTATGATATATATTTTTTTCAAAACATTGAAGATATGCTAAAACTTAAAACAAAACATCGATCAGTGAGCTGTCCCGAAGTTTTGTTCATTTTTACTAACTGTGTTTGTTTGATTTTAGATCAGTAAATGAGGATAGAACGTCTTAACTTGTTGAACTATTATTTTGGTATAACTTTTCTTATTCCACTACGTACTTCTTATCATGTTAGGGCGTGGTTACAATTGCGCTGCATAACGCTGTAAACAATTTCCAAGCCAGCTGAAATTTGGTGGGGAACACGTTTTTTGGGGAACAGCTCGTGAAGTGCTCTTCACTATTAACATTTTTATTTTCCATAAGGAATACATTCGAGGCCACGAAAAGGGTGCGTTTTAAAACGCCAATGTAACCACACAATGTAATATGATTGCAGCGGGTATCTACTCAGTTAAGAAGACTGGAAATTAAATCACGGAGTCCTAGGGTATATAAATGATTTATTTTGGTACAATCTTTCTATATGACTGATCCATTGCAAACACAGGTAACAAGATGTACAAATAGAGTGCAAATACCAATTCCCTGAATTATTTATGAAGGTAATGCAATCAAATGTACATGTATCCATGGGTTTGATTATATGAAACTGATAAAAAAACGGAAATTAGAAACACGCAATATGCTATTAAACTTTAATGGAAAATTTGAAAAATAGCAACTCAGCTGGAAGCATCCATAAGCAGTAAGGGTCTGTTCACTTTAACATTTTCGCCCTGATGCTTAACACACGAAACTTTTAAAAATGCATCCATATTTTCATAATGAAATATAGGTGAAATTATTTCGTGCGATATGCTTAACTTGATGCAAAATATATTTGAAAAAAAAAACTGGTAACGCGAAATGCTTACAAAATACACTATTACATTCAAATAGATGCTAAATAATTAAAACGCAAGGATGCAGTGACGGACGAGCGCAACTGATCCGAAAGAACATGAATCTAAATGACATGCCTCTGGTTTCACTGGACTTCCACAATGATTAATTTATTTGTGGAAAAAATAAACGATATATAATAGATGTCTAACGTAAATTGTATATTTAATAATTGTATACTCGACAACAAAAGAAGTGTCCGGTCATTTTAGGTTAATATTTTTTCATTGTATCAAAAGTAGAACCAATTAAAACACGTTTGTTAGTTTCAGTTATGATAATTATAGGTGGTCTCGCAAACCTAACAATCTGGAATCCGTTTGACGAGTTTCTCGTTCGTTTTTTCGAAGGGCTAAGAAACATTGATTTCGATCAGCATTCGATTAGTATCGGTAGGAGAGGAAAAGCGCTATGAGCTAGAGATAGTATAAGGTTTTCGTAACTCAAAAACGATGAGAAATAGTTAATTTCTATGTCACATGCGTCGCAGCGCACATCGTAAAATGTCGGAAAAACGTGTTTTTGGCACTTAACTGCGAAAACAGTCTTAATCACATTACACAATAAAAGCGGTATGATTTCAAGATAGCTTACATCCTCTAAACTCTGTTAATTGCACTTTGAATTCCATTCGCTCCATAGCCTAGCCGTAACTTTCGAATGAACTCGGCAAATTTTGAAAGGGATAACTTAACCTGGTTATATTGACGGGGCGTTCGAACAAAAACGGCTATTGTCAATATTATTTTCAAGGGTGTGCGAATATAAAAAAAAAATAAACCGAAAGGCCGTTGCTGTCCTCGTTTTCCATTTAAACGATGTCGCGAAATGCATTAAAAATACGCTCGATATAGGCGCGGTTTCGCGCAAACAATCGACTATTGAGTGAATACGCTTTAAATAGGGTAGAACATTGTAATCTAGAGATACGAGTTATGAACAAGCTGTTTAACGGTCAAATTAGCCGCGTAATCACGCTAAAATTTAGTAGAATACGTCGATCTGTTTATCAAGGCATACGCTTGCGCGCACCATTGCTACGAGGCTTGGGCGTGGAAATCGACCATCAGGTTGTCTTAGACATGC
>LQRL01069451.1:0-12495 GCA_001703475.1 Hydroides elegans
GATTTATAGTTAATAGGAAATCTGGGTGGTTGTACACAATATCATTTAGCTGACGAGTGGTTGTGTATATTTTGTGAGTATAAAATACTATTTATGATGTTTCAATAAAACGACCGTTCAAAGATAGTCAATATGCTTATATGCTTCATTATATAACCCCATCAGGATGACTCGTTACATGCGTTTAAATACAATGCATCATAAACAGCTGATTCTGGAATAATTTTGTTTGCTTACAATTATTCAAACTTATCTATTGAATATATAATCATACAGTACTAAACATCAATACATCAATAACATACTATTCATACAATACAGCTTTGTCTATATTGTGGTTCATATCAGTGCCAATTGCGATCACCGTGGTTAAATATCATGTAGTTTTATATTATCCTCATCTTCAATGCAATTAATAATAGTGTTTATTGTTGATTGATCGGTATTTGAAGGGATTTATAGTCAATCGGCATATCTGGTTGGTTGTGATATTCACCAAATTGGAATGGATATGTCTCTACTGGCATAATCAACGGATCAACATTGTATCCCTCGCCATTCATTTGTGGTTTCAAATTTGTTTTACTGTAATAAAGATAAATATTTAAATATTAAATAATAAATGTCAAAATCTCAAAATCGAAGGTCATAATTGGCAAACTGCACATCTCTTGACAAATGTAAGAACTAATGGATTACATTGAAGGGGAATGTTGTCTAAAATAATATATATCAAACAGTGAAAACATAAGTAAATGCTTACCCTTTAAACAGACATACACCAATTAAAAACACAACTGAACTAATAAGAATAACCAAGCTGCAAACAGCAAATACTACAGCATCTGAAAATACATGTGTGTGCATTCTTGCTGTTAATTCTATTAGAAGGTCGTAAAATATCAACAGGCATGCTCTGTAATTGAACAAATATCGTAATAGTTAATTGAGAATAGGGTTTCTTCAAAAATATCAACATGGAACAAGTAATATAACCATATTGGTCTTACTGGGAGACAGCGTCCTTCTAGCTATTTCAGTATGTTTCGAATCAGCTATTTCTTGGCCATTTCCGGAATCTTTAAATTAAGACTTCAAAATTTAAAATATAATTATTCTATAATCATAGCGTAAACACAAGAAGCGTATTTGACAATTGAAAAGGTTTACAACTTTTCTTTTGAATAAATCACAATATAAATACAAATGTGCTCCATACAACATTAACTAGAAAATTGTGTTTAGTATGAATGATATTGTAAATTTTAGATGAATGATTTTAAATAGTATAAATGGCCAATTACTTTTTCCGCATTGTCCAATAGCACCCATCCACTGATTATTTTCACATTTCATTGTCCAGCTTTTTGCTCCAGAGTGGCAACCGATTTCAATTTCGTTTCCGTTGCGAGTCATCCAAGCTCCTTGCGGGGGATCCATATTGGCACAACCACTAACTGAAATGCAAAAAATAGTTTTAATATAATATTTCGAGACCAGTACATCATAAAAAAAAGTAATTTATTCATAGCAAGGTGGAGTGTACAGGCATTGATATGCTGCATAACTTATGTATTGATAGATAGATAATTTACATATAACTATGATTCAGAAAAAGTATTCTCTATAATTTCAATTCAATACCTGTTGTGTGTAGAAGGAAGTGGGCATTAGTAAATGCTGGTTGTTGTAAGTTTATTAGGGCCGACTCAGATGATAATATGAGATGTTGCTCCCTAGGTCCAGCTCCAAAAACCGTTTCATCCTTTGTCGTGGGATTTTGGATTGTGCCATAAATATCTCTACTGTTTCCATGTGCATTCATATTGACAATGCTAATGTTCAGTGTCTGGCCTTGTTGGGCTGCCAATTTCCAGTCTTGATTTGGTTTGATACATGATGAAGTGATGTCTTTGCTTGAAATATATGAATCCCTATGTGTGACATGAATAGCAGGCATTGATGTTGAAGGACATGAATTCGGCACTTTTGTTGCTACAATATAAATTATCTGAATTTGTAAATAAACTTGTAATGCAAAATATTGTGTACCGTAAATAATAGAACCAATTAAATAGTATATGGAACCATCACATGTTAATGATATGTCTGTGTTTAAGCATTTAAGCAAAAACTAACAATAACAACTTAACCTACCGGCAACGCACATATAAGACGCCTCCAGGTATTTCTCCAAGCCTTTAATGCATCCTTGGTTCGTCACAATGTCGGCAGGAGACACTAGAATCCTGCATCTAGATTTCCCTGAACACTGTTCGTCGAAGTAATCTAATACATTAGCAGCACATCCAATGTATCCAAGATTGTGTTCTACACATTTCCCGATTTTCATTCTGCCATACTGGGCTTTCTGCATAATGATGAATTCCTCATCGCTACAGGATGGTTCAAAATAGTCCATGTTGCAATATTCTAAAATATAAGGCATCCTATACATTGTAGTATCGTTAGTAAAATTATTAATGCCACAGCATTCGGCATAATTGTTAAGAAATCGAGTTTTGTTGTGAAATAAGTTATCAAGTTAATGGAAATTTATTTACTTTCATTGTGATCATAGCAAAAACCTACCCTCCGTTAATGCACGATCCAAGAAAACATGACATATCACATTAAATAATATCCATATTCTTGCTTGAGTATCCATGGTAAAAAGTTTGTATAATTTTATGCAATGCCGTCTCTAGAGTCCGTTTCCTTGTGATATAATAAGCAGATACTAACATCGCTTCCAATGCACAGCGATATAATCAATTATTTTACGATTCTGAACTAGAGAGGTTTAGCATTTCTAGTTCAGTCAACCACAATACTGTGTACTTTGGCAAGTACGATTTATCACTTGAAAATCGGTCTGTGCTATGTAAACTAAACCTCTTTAAATTTCATAGTTATTGCTGTTGAATTGACTTGTGGCTTTTTAGACTTGTGGTTTGTCCGAAAACATACTAGCGTTTACATTATCCATCAGTAATCATAAAAGTGTCTGAGGTAAAATTCGCAGCAATTGACTTATCTTGAAAACCTTTATCGATACTTATATATTAAACACTTATTTTATAAAATCAATATCATATTCTAGCTTTACGATTTTTATGACCCGAATTATAGTAACTAATGAAATTTCACCAATAACAAAAATAAGCGATTTTAAATGATTTTTTTCAGTATTTTATAAAACGTGTTGCCTTTAATGACATCAAATTTCTGAAAAAAATAAATGATTAAGCACGTTCATGTTATGTTATAACATTTATTGACACATTAATGTTTCTGGACAAGCAAAGGTATATTATGCTGCGATATGCCTACTTATACTTGAATCAATGGTGTGATAAACACATTATTTTTTATTAACCTATTTTACAGCAATTTACATGCAACATTCGAAACATTGCATGCATACAATTAAACTTTGGCAAACAAATTGATTCCAAATATATGATGATAATTGTCTGTATTTCACTAATTACTGCATCCCTTATTTCTGATTAATAGGTATTTGGAGTGATTTATAGGCAATCTGCGCATCTCGTTGGTTGTGATATTCGGCGAATTGGAATGGAAATGTATCTCCTGGCATTATCAAAGGTTCAACATTGAACCCCTCATCATTCACTTGTGGCTTCAATTTTGACTCACTTAAATATCAATGTCAAATATCAAATATCATAGTTTAACATCAAAATCGTACTTTATATGCCTATTTGGTTAATTGTGTTTCTTAACAAATATCTTGGTATAATTGTATATATCATTATGCAATTGAGTTATATCAAGTTCATTTAGAAACGTTTTGAGATTCTTATACGTAAAATTGGAGTACAAAACATTCAATAATCAAATGTAATTAACATTTACCTTTTAAGCATACATACACCGATCAAAAACACAACTGAACTAAGAAGAATCAGCGCACTGCAAACAGCAAAGACTATAGCATCTGAAAAATAAAATGATATGTTTAATGTATTTGCCTACTCTCATGTAAATTTCGTCAAATATATGAGATCAAATATCGAATGGTAAAGCCTTATAGTAAACAACAATATAATTTCGATATAACATTTGACAAGTGGTAAAAATATTGGTCTTACTGAGAGAAAGGGTCGTCTTAGCTCTTCCAATGTGATTTGATTCAGATATTTCTTGGCCCTGTTCTGAATCTTCAAGGTAAAATATCATATAATGTAAACTATTAAAGGGTCATGTAAACCAAATGAAAGGGATTGTTTAGCATTGATATAAACCAAAATACAAAATGTTTGTTTCATATATTACATTATATATATTTATGACATGATGTCAAATATATGATCTATTTTGAACCTGTGTTGTTTTGTATTAAATTATATTTAAAATGTTGAATCGAAATATTTAAGATACATTTTAGATATTACAAGTTGGTAATTACGTTCTCCACATTGCCCGATTGCACCCGTCCACTGATTATTTTCACATTTCATTGTCCAGCTTTTGGCTCCGGAATGGCAACCGATTTCCATTTCGTTTCCATTGCGTGTCATCCAAGCTCCTTCCGGGGGATCCATATTAGCACAACCACTAACTGCATTATAACAATCGGATATAAAAACGAAGGATATTTTTAGCCAAATAAATGATTAAAAGTGGGTATAGTATGTAAGTGTGCAAACGCAGTGATATTTTGCACGATTCTAGAAGCAATCAAGTAGCTATAAATTTAAAAGATATTATGTTAAAACATTCCTATGCAATACCTCTAACGTGTAGAAGGAAACGTGCATTTGTAAAAGCGTCTTGCTGTAAATTTATCAGGGCTTCCTCAGATGATAAAATAAGATGTTGCTTTCTGGGTCCACCCCCGAACATTATTTCATCCTTCGTCAAAGGATTTTTAATTGTGCCAAACATATCCCCAGCATAATCATTCGTGCTGAACAGATTCACAATGCTGATATTCAACGACTGTCCTCGATGGGCTTCTAGCTTCCAATCGTGATTTGGTTTGATACATGATGACGCAATATCATCGCTTGAAATATATGACTCTCGACTTGAGATCTGAATGGTTGAGATTTCCGTTGACGGGCATGTTTTCGGCACTTTGGTTGCTGAAATATAATTTAACCGATAATTGATAAGTTAATCAGTCACATTGGTGTTAGAGTATTTGTTAAATATTGTGTTTAATATGACCTTAAGTCATTGTATCACTTGTGTATTGTGTCATAGTTATCTTAATTATATATAACGCATTTGTTTTCAAGTATATATAAGCATTGCTTATCAAAACGAAAAACAATCTAAATGCATATAATTTAAGTGGTCATCCACACATTTAAGTATGATTAAATTAGCACTAACACGATGTAACAATCTAACACGTACAAGCCACACAAATATAGGATGCCTCAAGATATTTCTCCAAGCCTTCAATGCATCCTTGACTCGTCACAATATCTGCAGGGGATACCAAGACCCTGCAACTGGATTTTCCCGAACACTGTTCATCGAAGTAATCTAACACATTAGCGGCGCATCCGACGTATCCAAGATCGTGTTTAACACACCTTCCAATTTTCATGCGACCATATTGTGCTTGCTCCATTATAATAAGCTCGTCATTGCTGCAGGACGGCTCGAAATAATCCATGAGACAATATTCTAAAATGTAAACGTCACCATATAGCATTGATCAATATACTAATGATTAAGCTTTGAAAAATCAAGCTGTTCTTTCTATAGTTTTCATCATTTATCTTTTTAGTATCCTTACAATCTTATGTAAAGGAACCTGCATTTTGATACGTGAATACATAAAAAGATACATACCCTCTGATACGGCGTTTTCGGTGAAGATAACCAATATCAAAACATATATCCTTAAGCATGAATAATTATAGTATGTTGCCATTTTACAAGTTTGCTTCTCTTCCTTGTGCTAAAACCAAATGATCCTTACGCTGCTCTCGCAACGTACCGTAACGTAATCAATCAATCTTATTTTTCCGAATTAGAGGGGTTTAGTCTTGCTATTTTGAACAACAAAACACCGTCCATATGGTAAAGTATTATTTTTCACTAATGAATCGGTTCGTGGTTTGTCGGCTAAACCTCCCTAATATAATATAGCATTGGTGTACTGTATGTATTATGTACTATTACGTAGTACCAAAGAACCTTCTACTGAGTCATTTATGTATTCATGATATAGTATCTAGACATCTTTCATAATAGTTAGAACGGGACATAGCCTCATTATATATTTCATAAATAATATTTATTGAAATTAATGATACAATTTATTTTCAAACATTTATAAAACAAGACATCGACAATTTATTATGTTTATCACGTTTATAACACTTTTATTATGACAGATAAAAATACGGTTTAAAAAACAGAATACTTCTCAACAATAATTATCAAATTAGAAAATTGGCTTTTTATAATGCATTGTATAATAAAACATAACAGCGTATTCGTACTCTTCGAATCGTAGTTCAATCTATTGTTCAGTATTTGATATTCACAATATAACCACAATCAATGGTTTGATGAGAAACATTTATATTCATATTGTACAACATTTAACATCAATACCTAAAACATATCATGTACAGCTTTAGTCAAAGTTTTGATTCATATGATTTTCAATTGACCGTGCAATCACTGTGTTAGAATATCAAATCATTTCTTTTATCTTGAATCCTGACTCTAACTTATCATAATATCCCTTATTTTTGATTGATTTGTGTTTGAAGGGATTTATAGACGATCGGTACATCTGGCTGATTGTTATATTCACCGAATTGGAATGGAAATGTCTCTACCGGCATAATCGACGGGTCAACATTGAACCCATCGCCATTCATTCGAGGTTTCAATTTTGTTTTACTGAAACATAGATAAAATATAATGTATATTATTAATATTATTTATAGATTGCATATTTCTCACACAGTTCCTAATTAGAAAACAGCTTTGAACAAAAGAGTTTCTATAATGATTTATATCAAATAGAGAAATCGTTCAAAAATGCTTACCTTTTAAGCAGACATACACCGATTAAGAACACAACTGAACTTATAAGAATAACTAAGCTACAAACAGCAAATACTACAGCATCTGAAAAAATTGTATGGGTGATCAATTTGAAAATCATTATTTAAAGGTCGGGATATATCGCAAAACATGATCTTTCTTAAAACAAATATCGTATGGACAATTTATAGAAGACATGGTGTTTTTTCACAAATATCAACAACGAAAAAGTGACATAAAGTGACATAAAAATATTGGCCTTACTTAAAGAAAGGGTCCTCTTAGCTCTTCCAGTATGTTTGGATTCAACTACCTCTTGGGCATTTTCTGAATCGTCAAATAAAGATATCATATGTATTAAAATATATGATTATTCCATAAGCATAGTTCATATATACCAATCGTAAGCATTGAAACAGGTATAATATATTCTTCATTATCAGTCAACATATACAAAAATGGTATATAAATGTTTCATATATCATAAATAGGTATCTTGTATTTAATGTGAATGATATCTTAAATGATGGATGAACACTTTTTTATATTTTTCAAATATTATGAATGGCTAATTACGTTTTCCGCATTGCCCGATAGCACCCGTCCAATGATTATTTTCACATTTCATCGTCCAGATTTTGGCTCCGGAGTGACAGCCTATTTCCATCTCGTTTCCATTGCGAGTCATCCAAGCTCCTTCCGGAGGTTCCATATTGGCACAACCACTAACTGAAATACGCACATTTGTAATAATAACAGAATGTGTCGAGGCCAGTTGACAATTAACAGTAATAAACTTAAAGCAAAACATACAAATAGTGATATGCGGTAAACCTTTAGAATTAATTTAGAATATTGATGGTGATCAATCTCATAGAAAGCTACAAGTATCATAATTACAATGCATTACCTGTTATGTGTAGAAGGAAACGGGCATTAGCAAATGCGGATTGTTGTAAATTAATCAGAACCAACTCTGATGATAATATTATATGTTGTTCTCTGGGTCCACCTCCAAAAATGGGTTCATCCTTCGCCATTGGACTTTTAATTGTGCCATAAATATCCCCAGCATTTCCATTTGCGCTAAACAGATTCACAATGCTAATATTTAACGTCTGCCCTGGCTGGGCTACTAGCTTCAAATCCTGATTTGGTTTAATACATGATGAAGCAATGTTATCGCTCGAAATATACGACTCCCGACTTGTTATCTGAATGGTAGACATATCCGTTGAAGGGCATGTTCTCGGCACTTTTGTTGCTAAAACAAAATCATTTTTATTAAATACAATTATGTATATGTAATTGCGGACAAACGTTTGAAAGAAATAGCAATTATGAATTTCGATTTAAGAGTTCTAATATGTTCATATTTTATGAAGCATATAAAACATTTTAATAACGTACAGGAGACACATATATGAGAAGCGTCCAAATATTTCACTAAGCCTTCGCTGCATCCTTGATTAGTTACAATGTCAGCAGGGGATACCAACACCCTGCATCTTGGTTTTCCTGAACATTGTTCATCGAAAAAGTCTAACACATTAGTAGCACAGCCAATGTATCCATAATCGCGTTTTACACATTTTCCAATTTTCATTCTACCATATTGTGCTTTCTGCATAATGATGATGTCTTCATTGTTGCAAGACGGCTCAAAATACTCCATGTTACAATATTCTGAAATGAAAAGTACCAAATAAAATTATTGCAAGTAATTATTGAGAAATCATTAAACAATTAGATGTGAAAATAGAATTTGACTATTAAATGAGATATTCAGGTTTATTTATTGAAGCTATTTTGATAAAGGAAGACTCACTTACCCTCTGATACGGCATTATTTAGAAAAACAAAAGATATGACATTAAATAGTGTCCAACATCTTATTTGACTATCCATGGTTTAGATCGTGTTTATTTCTCTGATATTGGGTAGTTTAAATGAGGATGTTAGCAGCAAATTTAAGGAAACAATATCTGGCTAGAATTATAACTGGCATTTGGTATAACCCATTTACTGTTACAATGCCCAAATAATGTTAAAACGTTCTGATGCTGCACACGATTTTTGGCTTAACCTCTCTAGTTACGCAACTTAACTGTGGCGTCAGCGTGTAAGCGATCAATAGATGCATTGTGTGGTTGTGGAAGCTGCAAGCCGCTTGAGGCTTGCCTTGTGTTTCATGTTACAATAATATTTCCGAAAAAACCTCTTTGTCCTTAGCACTCATATGGGCGAATAAGGTTATTGGAATAATCAATAAATTTGTTTCCTATGTTGTTGGATGTTGTTTCTAAACTAACATGAATTTTCGATTTTGAATATTAATGATCATATAGAAACTAAGTAGGAGATTATCGTCAATAAATCCAATATGCTTTTATTCTGTAATTTACACAAGAAGTTTCCAAAATTCAAGTGCTATCATTTGCAACATTGCCATTCAGTATAGCAATCAAAAAGGCCAAAAGGCTAGAAAACATATTTTTGACAATGAAAAGACGATTGTGAAGATTGATACAACAATAAAGTTTGCATTATATGCAAATCATGCTTAACCTAAAAAATACATAAAGGAGCACATTCTGATTGTGTCATTTCTATGAATTCTTGAACTGCAAATATTTTATATATTTCCTAAGTAGACAAGTTTATTGCTATCAATTTTTATAGTGGACATCAGTGTGATTTTCAAAAAGAATATGGCACCATCGCATTTGAAACAAACAGAGCGCAACATCGAATTCTATAACGAGAAACGTTTGATAAACTGTAATTTCAAAGTGTCGATTATTTCCTCTATTTGCTCTCACCATGTGTATAATGTATAACAAGAATTAATGACAAAAAATGCAATCACATTTTCAACATTCATACATTTGTTTGTTTATTAAATATATAAGTTATTATAATATTAATAGAAATGTTTTGATTGTAGGCCTACATGCATAGCAAAACCATGACCCAGTTTACGGCACCATGCTTTAAACATATACATGTACATACATGTATAATTTTATGCTTCGGAAACTCATTAAACGACTTTTAAAAAAGTAAGTATAAATATGGGGTCTCATTTTATTTAGAGAATATTAAGAAATATGAAATAGAACACATTTTACGTTATACAGGCCCGAAACGTGCTAACGTAAATCCATTTGGCGTTAATCGTACTGTTCGTTTATTATAAACCCTTTATAAATGTTCGAGCGAAATACGACACGGAACCGGTGCATTGCCACGGGCGAGGGAATGTCTTTCTTTGAAAATTGTCTTCATAAAAACCAGCGCTTATTTACCAGGGTATATTCACCTATTTCCCTGCTCAGGGCTATATCGTTGGTTTTGTGACAGTATTTGGCTTCATTTTGTGAGGGAGTCTGAACAGGCAGAAATTGTAGCCGACGGCATATTGGAAGGGGAAATATCACCCTCACAATCATATTATGATATTAACTTAAAAAAAAAAACATACACATAACAACTTAAGGCAATATATATTGTGTATTATAATCCGTGATCTAACTACAAAAGATGTCATATATAACTTGGGGCATCGATATAGATTTCGCTCCGAGATTATAGACAAATTATAAAGCGCAAAGAAAAAAAAACATATGCACAAAAATAAACGAGTTATATTCACATTTACTGATCGCTGATCTCATGGTTCTTCACAGTATTGAAAAATACCTAGTTGTCACTGTTGAAATAATCAAAAAATCTATAAAGCGCCCCGGGCCATGTGCTTTGACGTTTCAGCTATATACACAGAGAGTCACGTGATACCAATCTCCCTAGACGAACGCCTCGGGCGTCAAATTATACAAGGAAATTTATGTGTTATCCCGGGAAGACGTTTTGGTAGTTTGTTACCATGGGCCGTAAGTTAATCGAACTGGACGGTACACTGCGTTCTAAAAGCTGTAATAAGAACGACAAAAATTGAAAATAAGATTGAAACTATATTATTCTCGACAATTAACACAACAAGTAGTTTTAATTGTCTTCACGGACACAAAGTTTAGTTAAATTGAAATTATTTTTTTAAAGGTGTGCATAACTAGATTATAATAACTAAAGATCTGATGAATCGTGGTTGCATCGTACCACGAAAAAATTTATTTGAAATAAATGTCCACTATTTCTGAACCATTTCAATAAATATCCCGGTTAGCAAGACCAAGCTCTTCGCAATGCGCTTGAGGGTACATGTATACCGGTACGGCTCTATGTGCGCACTAAAACGTTGCTATAGCGTTGCCTGGTTACGGGTGCCCAAGGCGTTGCTAGACGGAGGCTAACATTAGATGAAGCAAGTCCCAACCGATGAATGGCCTTAGTTAACGTATTGAGAATAACATGGAGGTTGTTAATGTAAAAACGTAAATTAAAACAGTTTGTTTGGTAATGATTACACCTAAAGAGTCATGAAAATAAACATATTATGTCCGCATAATTACGTGTGTATGTCGAAATACCCAAGAAATAAGCAAACACATGTATAACAGGACCAACTATTCCATTGAATTAAAACCAAACGTCGTCAAACCATTCAAACAACGCCTAAGCGAATATTCAACCATCTAGGAAACTGCGCCCGGGGCACCCCTCCTCCTCTGTGCTGTGTGAAAGGTTCTCAGTCTGTACAGAGAAGAACCATTCTCGGAGCGACGTCGGCGAAAAGTGTTGAGGGCAGAGAGAAGCAGCGTTATAGGATTACACATGGGGGACTCGACAGAAAAAGAAGGGGCGCCCGGGGCGAATCTCATTTGGCTATATATGGAGGAGGCAGAGTCGAGGCTGTGTGTTTTAGAAAAGGATATTATTTGGGAGAAAAGCCACTGACGGGCATACATGTATATTTGGGTCCATTAAAAACAGCAATATTCGTGAATTATGAAATACGCAGTTTTAAATTTAATTTTGCTACTCAAATTTGATAAATTCAATTGATGACATTTTAAAACAAATCAAATAAATTACCTACCTATGATTTTATGTGGAATTTAAATAGTATAAACCCACATCAAAGTGATACGTAATGTCATGCTGGATATTATAAATGACGAAAAAGCGTCAGTGATCTGTGATTAAACAGCTATTTAAGAGGACATGGCAAAAATGCAAGTGGATTAATGGCAATTACCCTATATCATTAAATGCTAAAAACAGGACATTAACGTATATTGGCATTTATATCGGTAATTGCAACGAAGGATAGCATTGTGAAGCAAATATACACATTTGTTATATTGACTAATACCAATATATCAAGTGACATTTATATACGAGCAGTGCCTTCGTGTATATGTCCGTGACGGGCGACATCAAGCCCTGTGTTGGCGCCTACGCCACGCTGGTGCCACCCCAAGTACCACAACCCCACTCCCCCCCCCCCCCCCCCCCCCCCCCCCCCCCCCTCCAACCCCAACCCCA
>LQRL01069451.1:12663-26867 GCA_001703475.1 Hydroides elegans
ACCCTCATCCTCTGCCGATAGCCTTTTTCATCCGTACCGCCGCGTCATGACGTCATCTCCAGCACCACCGCAACCACAGCAAAATAAGATTTCCGGAGTGCCGTGTCCGGCAACGCCCACGAGATACACGGCGCCCGTGCATATTGATGTGGGAGGCACGATTTATACGTCGTCGCTTGAGACACTTACTAAGTGAGTATATATGGGATGTAGTTAAAGATGGGGGAAGACTTTTTGAAGCATATTCTTGAATTCTATTCTTGTAACATATATCTAAAGGGAATATGAGGGAGTTTATTGC
The DNA here is from genome assembly GCA_001703475.1 of Hydroides elegans. Taxonomy (NCBI): domain Eukaryota; kingdom Metazoa; phylum Annelida; class Polychaeta; order Sabellida; family Serpulidae; genus Hydroides; species Hydroides elegans. The sequence goes on from LQRL01069451.1 coordinate 12,965, forward strand.
AGTTAGTTATAAAAACTGTAATGACTGGAGTTTAGTCTTTAGTAAATTTAGTTAGTTTAGTAATATTGCTATAACGAGAAATCGTTAGAGTGTGAGTCATGGACTCCTAATTGATAGGAGGCTGATATTTAAAGGTGCAATTGCTATATTACGCGGTTCCAGAATATATCATACAAGATGGCATTTTGTGTCACATCATTGACAGATTTATTGGTTTTAATATGGATTAGAAAATAAATGCTTTATTATAATGACATTCTCTGCAAAACAATGGGGTCATCTTCTCTTAAGCCATACCTGACATGGAGCGTTGGCTAATATTCTTTTTCTAAGATAATATCGTAACAATTTTGCAGTAAAAATTCTATAAAAATATAGAGAAGCGTCGAAAACGTAAATTGGGAATAGTATACATATATTGACTTCAGGTACAGTGAATATTTTGTTGGTACAAATTCGGACTTTTTATTAAATGCCTATATACCAAAAAAACCTTAGTCACGCAAATAGCTGTTTTCGACAAGTTATTTTTCTCCTTTATTTCTTTCCAAAAAAAAAACGTTAACCGCCTAGGCCAGGTGCCCCGGGGCTACGTTAGCTGGTTTCCTGTGTCTGAAAACGTGCTTTTGTCCAGAGCAGTTCCCTCAGTATGATTAGGTACACAAACTTAATATGTTTTGCCGTGGGCATCCCCTCTCAGCCTAATTACAGCCGAGTTTCTTATTCACTCCATTCAAAGCGCTGCCATCAGATCGATCCGCCCCGGGAACTATTTTCAACGCCGACCTTAGTTTCCATTTTCTCACACTGGCCCCCGAGGCGTACAACGTTCGTGTTTTGCTTCGAGTTTTTGTAATTTTGTGTTCTTCGCATATATTGGAAATAAATGAAAGGCGGAATCCGATTCATTATACATTGTAGAGAAACGAAAGTGTTATAATAATATAAACATTTTATATAGACCTAGAGCTTAGGATCGATATTCGTTCTTATTCGGGAATGCTGAAACTACGTCGCAAAATGACGCAACGTCGAATTTACCTATATTGAAATCGGAACGTGGATTTTTTTATTAGGTAATTTCTATCATAAGCAGTTGTAAAAACGGTTGGTATCTCAAACCACACATTTTGTGGCTGGACGACTAAAAACAATATAAATTGGTCTGTTAAAAGCGATCAAAATAATGTTATCAGTTTGACAGACATACCATCTCACATTGCTCAATCTAGATCCTGGCCGCAGGAAATATTCTTAATACGTAGGCATAATTAAGCACACAATAGGGCACATTGCGAATATAAGCCCTATCCCTACGCCACGTTTCACTGACAAAATACCAGAGCTGCGCCTCCGGCACCTAGTTATTTTATGTCCCAATTATGACCCTCAGGCCATCACTTTGAACCCCAATCTTTTGCGTTGCGATATTCTTATCCAAAAAAAAAAAAGAAGAAGAAAAATCAAGGAGCGGTCTGTAACCCTGAATCAACCCTGTAAGTCTTTTACGCAGCAATGCTAAATTAAGACCCGTGGCTATATACATGGGTGTGTGTGTCTTGCAAACACGATGTCCAGAGCCCGAGGCCAAATCAATTAGAATCTGAATATACAAAGACTTTAAAAAGAGGAGAACCCAAGCCTTCGAGCCAAAAGTCTCACCCTCGGCAAGGTACCTTGTAGCGACGTCATGTGAATATTCGACGTTTGTATCAAGCGAACATCGCAGGCGTTACATTCTTGCTCTTCTGATAGACAGCAATAACGTAATGATATATTCATTCTTATAACGGTATCACGACAGGGTCGGTCTCGTGACAGCGACGAACATGTCAATGGACCTACGTGTAAATTCCTAACAAGGCTTATGATTTATGATTGCTTTTGGATATGTAGCAGAAAGACATATGCACTGACATTCCCTTTTACATTGTTTTTATTAGTTTTCTGTCTTCTAATCCCGAAAAGCTAGATATATGTGATTCAGATGCGGTAAATCATAGAAAATTATCAAGTTGCAAATTTGTTATTCTAATTGGAATTCGTAATAGTTACACAACAGTTTTGTTTCTTAATTAATGAACGTATGATTCAATACATATAAAATAATTTACTATGTTTAGCTAATTTACGCCTACATATAGGCCTACATTTCGTCTCTCAATTTAAAAACCTTTAACTATTTCAACTTTTTGTATTTCTTGGTTGTTATTACCATTGGGTTTTTCTCTCCTGTTTCAGATTCCCCGATTCGCGTCTGGCCAAGATGTTCAACGGCAACATCCCCATCATCTTGGACTCGCTCAAGCAACACTATTTCATCGATCGCGACGGAAAGATATTCCGCCACATCCTCAACTACTTGCGCTCACAGCGACTCGCCCTTCCCGACGAGTTCCGGGACTGGGATCTACTTTTGGAAGAAGCGCGTTTCTATGACATCGCTTCCATGGTAACCGATTTGGAGAAGGCGCGAGTGGAGAGGAGTAATATAGCGAACGGGTTGCGGAATTCGGTAGGGGTTCTGGGATCTGAGAAAGTACGGATTAAGGTGGAGGAAGGAGCACAGGGTGACCATTGCGACTGTATATTATTACATATAAGCCCAGATTTAGGAGAACGTATATCGCTAAGCGCTGAACGCTCACAACTCCAAGATATATTTCCCGAATTAACCTCGGCCCTAATGGACTCGAGGAACTCCGGATGGACGATGGATTCCGGATTTGTTCTTCGGTTTCCGTTGAATGGGTTTTGTAAATTGAATTCGTTGCAAGTGATGCAGCGGCTGCTGGGTCATGGCTACACGATCGCAGCGTCATCTGGTGGAGGTGTTGAGGGACAGCAGTTCACCGAGTATCTATTTTGTAAAAAGACTCCGCGTTAGAGAAAAGGGTGTGACATAAAAACATATATCTGAAATCCCAGAAAAAGTTAAAGGAATTGTCTAGGTATTCGTAGATTGTTATTTAAACATAGTAAAAAATACATTTATAATATAAGAAATATGTTTGTGGTGCATTTTCAGGGTTATAGAATTCTATTTGTAAATAGAAATCTGTAAGAAAGTCCCGAGATAAATATATACATATTGTTTATTGTAATGAAGGTTGTGATAGTATTTATAAGAAGGGGTTTCAAACAATTATTCCTTTTGTGTCCTTGTGTTTATTGCAAAATATAATTTTTGACATTCCATTAATGTTCGTTGAAATCATTAAGAAACTTAATAAGTGTTTGATTTGTTTTCATAGTAATTCCAATTTAGCAGAAACCAATATTATAATCAAATTGTATATCCCGCCTGTACGACCAACTCAACTCGTAAAACGCCATGTGACGTTGAAAATCACGTTGAGAAGACGTTGTCATTTGGTCCTAACGTTTCAAAGACGCTTGGAAATATAACTTCTCGACTCCAAATTTCGTTTTTACTTTCGACATCATCGCGGTATTGATACAATATTCATAATTTTTATTCAGCGTTGATAAAAGACAAATGTTGTTTCAATATCTCGACGGCATCGGAGGTAACAACGAAGTTGTCCGAAAAAGGGAGGCAAATGACGGCCGGTAATCTTTCGACGTTCCATTCTCATACAACTTTGTTAGAACGAATTATCCAGAGTTGGACGTTATGATCCCTCTATATCTAGTTTCGAGCAAATATATACATGTATAAACGTTTAGACACCGATACCTCACTATTCTAGTAAAAGTTTAGCAAAGTTACATGCCAAGTGGGTTAGTTCATCGCACTAAAAAACGTTTTTATTCGTATCGCTTATCATTACACACAAAGGCCAATTAGGACTCAAGGGGTCATAGCAAGTCGATATGCGGCCCGGGGCAATGTCGTTCAAGCAGCAAAATGCGTCAATGCATTGGGGCCCGGGGGCGCATCGATGAATCTATAGCCCTGCCGCGGGGGCGAGCGACACCCACTGGCCATAGAGATTGCGTTTGTGTTATGATTCATCCGAAAAAATATCCTTGCTGCTTCAGGAATGGTAAACCAGTGAAAGTTTTGGTCAAACTTTAACCGATATATGTTTAGATATACATTGAAAATTCTACATTGTATGCTTAATATACTTACATGTAGATTCTATGTTGATTGTTAACAAATATATTTAAGTAAATGGAAATATAAATCTTGAGAAGCGGTCGCGGTTTCTATTTTTGCGTGTTTTTCTATCTTTTTATGATATAATGGTTTCGCTTAACATACATATACATGTATGGAATAATTAATAATTCAATTAGTTACATTTTTGTCCAGATAGGACACGCACGATTTTTACTTTATGGTTAATATTAACGGATGTAGTACGATCTCAATCATTAAAAAAACGTTCTCAAAATTATATTTATTCCAAAATGAACAAGCTATCTGGAGTATCATGGGCTTCAACGTCGTGTATGCCCGTGGTGTGGTTTCCTTCAAAATAAATTAATTAAAAAATGCATTTAGACTTAAACGCCACAATCTTATGAAATACAAAATTTATAATAGATGCGTTTGCCTTTAGATATATTTTATCCTAGGTAAAAAGTATTTCTATAATTCCATTTGTTGCATATGAGCCTAAAGCATTTAGAACTGAAAGGTCGAAAAAGCAAACGACAAAAACAATGTTTATGGAATAACAAAATGAAATCCCATCCCCTCTTGCCCCAGGTGTCTTCATTATAAACTTCACATATATCGCAATCTGCCCTGAAGCGATGCTATGTACAGTGTTAAAAGTAGAAATGACTTTAGCAAAGTTACAGGCTGGCCACATTGGGAGCTTTTTAGAGCGATCATTTTGCTTTTATCTGTTTCATGTTTAAGCTTCCCATTATCCATTTCACATATACAAAATATACAGAAAACTTGAAAACCAGCAGGCAAAATATGCTTGTTTGGGAACGCAGGCTACCAATGCGGTCAAGACCTTACTTATAAAATAGTCTAGCCATATTCAAATTTGATTTCTATAATTATATCTGATCGGTTTAAAAATAGATATAACTTTTTGTTTGTAATCGGTAAGCGAAATGCCCCCTTATACGTTTATACATACAAGCAAAAACAATATTGCGCATGTGCGATATCTATCTGTGGTGTCTATTTCAACTCGAGTAAATATCTCGAGATTTAGTTTACTTTTTAAAAAAATATATAAAGATAAGTTTCCATTTAAGTCACATTCAAAATCAGGTCCCAATATAAATCTACAGATTTTCTTATAATTTTCAAAATTAGTGTTTTCGTGCAGTTTTCTTGTGAGCCCGAGGGTGCTAATCTGTATTCTATTACGTGGCGAGGTGCACAGCACACTTAACTGTAATTCTAGCAGGACTTATTCACATATTTATGCTTACAGGCAAACTTAGGGGTTTTATCATACAAAAAATCTAAAATGATAGACCAACGTAGAGCAGATTTATTTCATAGATATGGTTTTATGGTATATAAAGCGGGAAAAATGTTTATTTTTCCTTCGGTTTTACCCAGAGGCATTAAAATTAAGCTCTTTTATTTGGCATTTATTTGAAATAATGTTGAAGTTAACAGGAATGCAAAACGCAAAACTTGACATTTCTGAAATTAAAAAATGTTTGAATGATATCTACAATATTGAAATATGCAACGCACATCATTCAGATAAGTTTGTATTACAAATTCATTTTCAAATATTTATACTACATATGTATGTTTTTTTAAAATTATATTGCGTTAAAAAAAATATTATTTTTACGGTGATGTGCAATGATTTATCTAATTCTACATAAGTATAACGTATTTACAGTTTTATTAACCAGCACAGGCTGTACATATCTAAATTTATTATTAAAATATTACTACTCATTATTTGCAAATATCCTCATACGATTTTTCTTATTTCACCCTTATGATATCCGATACAATGGATTCAACAAGGGAATAATATCAAATGAATAATTCTATGGCCATATTTTTCTCTTTGTTCCACACCGATTTTTTTTTCTGTTTCGCCAAAATAGCTTTCGCGCATTACCCGCCCGAGGGCCCGAAGTTCTCCTCTTTCTAATAACGGCTGGCTTTCAACTTTACAAAGCTGCGTTTTCGCTCGAAGCAAGTCTTTCGGCAATGCGTTTGGAACACGCAGAAACCAAAGGAATAAGAATGAGAACACATCTATGTTGTCCTGAATTTATAACAGGAGTTGTCCTGAAAAGGGGTTAAAATAAAAATAAATGTTGACTAATATATACATTTTATTTCATTTGAATAACTAACATAATAATTTGGCTTGAAATACTTAACCTCGTGAAAAAAAACTGAAAAAAAGTGCAATTAAAATTATAAGATTACCCCGGTACAATTTTGATTCATTTTTTTTACATTTTAAGCATCGTTCTTAGAATTCGCCATTCTCGTTTGCTCTATATGAATTTGAGTTATATGAAATAAAGTTTAAATCATTCGTATTCCACTGAGTCTGAGTGACGAAATAGTTTTAAAATAATTTGTTGTCTTCTCTCTATTTTTTTTCCATTAAAACAGCAGAAACACTTACTAAATTTTTATTATCACAACGAGTGTTTATGTTCGTTTTCAATATAATAATTATTTATATCAAAATAATTTCTATATCATAACATTGTATATACAGAAGGTTCTATAAAATATATAAACATTTTTACAACAATTATTTCCGTTTGGTGATCCTTGGAGCAATTATCCAGCAAATGCTCCTGTATGAAGTTTGGATTGTAGCCACATAGATGCACTCATGTATGCACTTCGCACAGAAACCGTTACGAGAAATTCCACATCAGTGCACTCATTTGATACGTTTTTTTCCTGCTTTGCTCATATGTGAATGTGATGGACATCATTGTCTACCGGCTGCTCTATCTCTTTGATAAAAGTCTTGATTAGTCCTGGAACAAAAATGCAAGGTTAAAATTCAGCTTGGATATATGGTTGGATAATCTCAATACTATCGGATCTAAAACTAGTTAAAATTGATGGAGTATACTCAAAGTACACTGTCTTTGCTTACTTCATCAAAGAGAGAAGCTTCTACTTATAAATTAGTTTCAAACAATAATAAATCAATACGTTACGATAATATACACTGTTATAGAAAGCAGATAGCTGATTTTACACAACCCTTACCAAAGCTTACTACTCACAATATAGTTTCGACTTGGTCGATGGCCCACTGATCATATCCCTCGCCCCTATGCTCGGGCTGCCACCATCGCAACTGAACGCCCACGGCGCTCGCTTCCAATGGCAACGGGTAGCCCACCATCTGAGGTGTGAGGAACTTGCGCGGGTCGTGAGTAGCGAGCAGGTGCCAGTCGATGCCCTAGAAAAGAGGATATGATATGTATGCACGAGTTTATTGAATGGTTTATAAACGATGATTTCAATGATAAACACATATAAATGCGACATCCGATTTCATCGTTGATCCGACAAAAAAGCGCTATAACATACCTTGAATTCGCTGCAGGGAAAACTATCACACCAAAATGTATCTTGCACATCACACACATATTTTCTCATACAATATGCTATTGAACACCATCTTCTGTTCAGCGAATACCTTATTTAGAGAATATTGGAGGAAGACCCATCCATTCGATGAACTCCGTGTGACATCGATATTACACGTGGGCGACTGCTGCGCGCTACCGATCCGTAGCACGAACATCACTTTACTGTATGAAAACAAAGAATTGTTAGCCGAATTAAAACAATGGGTTGATACAAAAAAACGAAGTGAAATGTAATGAAAAATCAAGGTAATGAGATTGGAAAAATTGGATATAATCGTTCCACACTTTGTAAACTTGCCATAAATGAAGCATATCTGAGATCAATTGACCAGTTGAAGTAATTAAATACCTATGTCTAATGAAATTTTTAGAGCGGCAAAAAGCATCGATTTACCTCACTCTAGTTAAATCCAACTCAGTCGTGATAGCCTGCCGCACACCACATCCATCAAAATACAAATTCTTTCCATACGCCGCCGGTCTTAGTGTACCGCACCCTGTCCCACCTCCACCACCCATAAACCCTCCCATTCCCCCACTCATGCCTCCCACTCCGCCTCCGTTGACGCGAGCCCACTTGGACGGAGACAGAGCGGCTTCGAAGCTGTCGAGGAAATGGCGGATGAGGTTGCGACGGTGCGGGTGGCAACTGTCGCCAGATGCTGAAGAAATGAAAAGAGTGCAGGTTTTGGTTAACGACGAACTATATTTAAGTAGTAAAAGTACGTTATCTTATAAGCGCATTGTAACGTCATCATTGCTAACTGGAGATGAATACAGCAATCAATACAAACGTGAGAAAACGCTGAAGGTTAAATAAAACATTCCATCTAAAGCCACACAATAATACACGTGCATATGATGTGTGCCTTTTTTAACCTATCTATGTACATATTTTTATCATCGTGTATCTAATTAACTGGGTGTACCAGCATCTGTACACAATATATTAAGACAATATATTAAGACAATAGCCAGCCTTACCGATGTACCCGGGATCGCAGACACATCTCCCATTGACGCAGTCACCCCGACCATGACACAAATGCGGACACTTCTCTCCTATGTAGAGGTCGTCCAACGCCCAAGCCGGGCCCGCGATTTCAGTGCCAGACTGGATCAACTTGAAACGGGTGTTTCTGGGACACAGAACATGCAAATTGGTAGCAATTATAATTTTCCAGACATCTACATGGATGCATTTATCCATAGACATACATGTGTTTGTGTTTGAATGAGATCCAATTTTTGCCCTTTTGCTATTCGCTATACTAGATCAATATCCAAACATGACAGCAAATGAATTCTTCCTGTAGTATCTATCTTCTTTTTTTATGAAAAAAAAGAAGAAAATGCGAGTACTCACGATGAGAAGACCCTCGGCGGCAACTGCAAAGTTATCCGTGTCCAATCTCCCTCTTCATTGGCGGTGTACACCGAGCCTTCGTGGAATCTATCATTCGAAATACTTATTATAATATAAGTTCTTAGAGGAAAGCGAGAAGAAAATAATTAAGCAAATGGGCGCATTGTAACCACACAAACTATATAACAATCTATATACAAGTGTGCAGAAAAATAGTTAAATATTAGATATATATTATATATCATTATTTCATACCGATATGGCACACAGTGCATGTTCTCCTCGTGGCTATTCAGCAGACAGCGCGGGTACACGAGTTGCCATTCGTCCTCGTGCGGGTTGCGGTTGTACATGAGACTCACGCCCTGGAGGCGGCTACACTTGTAGGCGGCGCTCTTGCAGCCAACCATCACCTGCAAAAACAAAGGGGAAAAATATGTTGAATTCGGCCCGATGCTATATATATTATATCATATATGAACATCGGTATTAGGAGTCTATAGGCCCTTAGTTAGGATCTCCCTAAAAGTGTCATAATGACGTTTGAGTTATAGACCTACATTGTACCATTAACCAAAACATCATCACATAAGAAATCATATGGCCCCCATACATGCTTTTCACTGATTAGAAAAATCCCTTATTCATACCTTAAACTGAATCATATAGCCCTCTTGTACGATCAACTGCTGCGTATGAATGCTCTTAAGCCCCGGATCCGACTTCCAGTCAATTACCGGAGAGTGACGCCCGCATGATTTGACTGACGTGCCAGAATTCGGATGGAACTCCCATTCTGTCTCATCCAGCACAGCTAAAAAAAAGATGCTTTTTTTTACATCAGTTCCTGATTAAATGAATGAAAACAATTTGATTATACATCTTCGCATACGACGCCTCATTTCAAGTGTATCTTTCTATTTGATGGCCATTTTGCAGGTTTCACACACTTACCATTGAAATCATCTTGCATCTGCGCCGCATTGATCTCCCTTCCCCCTATATACACATCATCGATAGCCCAGCTGACCGGGCGTTGGTCGGGGTCATTGCCCTCCTCGAGCTGCCACCAGCGGAAACGCGTATTGCGCGTGCGTGCAAAGGGGGGTAGAGGGATGTAGTCGTAGTGGGGTGCGCGCCAGTACATGCTGTGGTCGAGCACGTGTAACAGGTGCCAGTTGATGCCTTAAATGGGGGACAAGGAAAAATGAAGGCATATATATTAAAACATACCAACATGTGTTAAATTATTCATGTGGTTAATCATAAAACTCATGTCGTAGTGTCATGAAACCATGAAGAGATCAGAATGGCTTATTTGCAATACATGATATGTGATATATCCTTTTTCGAAACAGCGGTTGACCGTTCCATACTACAGTGTATGTTTTTATATAGTCGATTATGGTTATTCAATAAAATCGATTCTTCTAAAGCAAATTTCAATAGAGGTGATGCTCATGCCCTTAGCATACCGGCGTCGTTTGAATACTGGAGAATGACGCTCTCGTTTCGTGACTGTGGAGCCCCGCAACCACGGCGCGAGGAGGGACCACCGATCTGGGCCACGTACTGAATAAATCTGAAAAACAAAAGGCATTCAGCAAAACTCAATCTACATTAAGTCCTAAAAATGAAGCAATGGCAGTGATTCGATTCAATATTTTCACAAAGGACAATTGAAGAGAGAATATCCCTTAACTGGTTATACAATGTACATGTTTTGTAATGGACACACAGAAGTACCAGAACAAGCGATAATAATCAAACCAATTGTACCTTGCATCCCTGAGATCCAGGTCCTGTGTGATAACCTGTCGTCTCCCGGGTCCATCCAGAAACAAAGCCGGACCATTCACTAATACACCGCATGCGTGACCAACGTGGCCACCCTGCACGATGCGCCAGTTAGTTTGGTCGAGGGCGTCGATGGTATTAAAGCTGTCTTTCAAGTAGGTCTGTTGTTTTGAAAATAATCATCGAATATTATTTTTAAACACTTCGAACTTAAAATTAATCATATATACAGGCTTATATTAATATGGGGTAGACTCTAGATCCCTATGTAGTTTTAAGATAAGTAGCACTCGTTCCAATACGATTTCATTCACTGTCAGTAACTGTCAGCCGATTCTTTATCAAAATCATAAATATCTACAAATGTATTTGACCGGTATCTTAAATCCAGTATCTATGAAATTCTGAAGAAACCATGGTTGATGAAACTTAATTCGTAACAGTTCCTACCTTTTCCGATCCTCCATATTGACAATAGTCGCCATGGAAACCGAAATCACAGATGCAGTCTGGGTAATCGCACTGGCCATGACCCGAGCACATGCCTTCGCAAGCGGGGCCGATGTAGAGGTCGTCGATGGCCCAGTCAGAGCTCACCGGGTGCAGGGCGTCGACGGTTTGGCGCCAACGGAAGCGCGTTGCTCTGAAATAGAGAGGTACATTTGGTAGGTTGTGTATAAGTCAATAATTTTGTTGTTACTGTACGTTTCTATTTATCTATAAATCAAGATAAGATATATAAATAAGAAATAATGCATGCTAAGTGGGTTAGATAATCTGCCAATCAGTTACTTTATCATTTGAACAAAATATCCTATAGTAATCAGACATAACAGTCAGCCTGTAACATCTATAATGTTAAGTTTTGTCTTTATATTGCAATTTTTCTTCTCCCTGTTTTTTACTTGCATAGAATACAATGAAATTATAGACATTTACCTAGACAGGGCATCCCCCTCCAGCGGAATAGTGACCCTGCGCCATCCGCCCGTCTGATAATACACACTGGCCGTCTGCGCCTGCGCATCGCATTGAGGGAAGAAAGGTAAACAGTTCTGCTGAAGATGGCGCCAGGTCATGCCGTGGTCGGTCGAGTACTGCAGGTGCACGGGGGCTACGCGTTCCGAGAGTTCTGTCGAGGAAAAGACCGACATAGTTTTTTAGATATTTGAAATAGGTGACATGTTACAATAATTATTATTCCATCTGATTATGAAATTCTATAAGTGTGCTGAAAAATCTCCATATAAATTTAATACTGATGTACATCATTAAGACTTATTTGACAAAAGGACAAAAAAAAGTAACAATTAAAATGATATGTTAATATTTGATGTTGTATGATGTACATGTACATGCAACAATCAGTTCATGGCTTCGTGTGTTTAAACAACCCCTTTACCCACCCTGTTGTGAGCTGTTGCAGCCAACGCTGATGCTGAACTGAATAATAAATCCGGGTTTGATCGCGGCGTCAATCGTGGTCAAGGTTACGGCCTCCGTGTCGGTCGCTCTTCCCGTCACTGAGAACCTGAATGAAGAAATTTCAACTTATCTTAATCGTATCGCAATATGTATTCGCGAAATTAATTCATTTTATGCGTAAAAATCAACCGGGAATAGCATATGGCATATTTACGCACATACATGTATAAAGGTAATTCGTTAGTTTTTGCAAGCAACGTATGGCGTCCACACGGTTTATTTCATTTTGTCTTCTTAAAAAAGTGTGAAAACCATTACGTCATTAAGTTCATAGAATAGTTTACCCTGATCCGCAATAAGGCCCAATCCGCGCATTATCGGTCTCAATCCAGGGATACTCCCTATCCACATGTCCCCCATTGAAATCATCCCTCAATTCATCGGGGTTCTCATCTTTTCCACCAACAAACACATTGTCCACTGCCCAGTCACTTCGGTCCTCGCCCCCGTGGTGCGGCTGCCACCAGCGGAGTCGAACGCCGTTGTGCTTTGCGTGCGGGGGGAACTCGGCCATGACGTAGCTGCACAGGAACGATATGATATAAGTTATACGTGATATCGCTATTTGACGCTGTGGTTTTAAATTTCGAAATATCCTATTTACATGTATGAAAAGAAATGATAACATGATGAATTCAATATTGCAATCCAGTATGTAATGTCCTTTAAATCTGATAAAGCCTCTATATAATGCCATTCTTTTCTGAAGGGGGTAATAAAAGTTGTTATTAGACCTTTCACTTTAAATTTGCTTAAAAAAATCAATTTTCTATTAACATTTTTTAACACAAACAGGTAACTTTTTGTTAAAATGAAAAATGAAAATTGCATCACTACAGTTAACACCGTCTGACAAATCACAAACCTGGGTGTCGCATGCTGGTCATAATAGAGCTCCGTCAGTGGAAACCACGTGACGCCATTGTTGCGCGAATACTCGACAAGCACGTTCTCGGAACGGCCCCTGGGAGCATCCAGGCACCCAAAGCGGAAATAGAACTGCAGCAGCGTGGCCGTGCGAAGGTCGAGGTCGTCGGTTATGAGCATACGTTTGCATGGCTGGAAAGGTAAGTGTTGTGTTGAAATAATACAAAAAAGATACTTACATTGCACATAAAGGCAGAACATAGGGTATCTTCACATATTTTTTTGAGTTATGTTTTACATACAATGTATGTTGAAGTTATTACTTTTGTCGCATAATTGGCAAATTTTAGAGGCATATGGCGCGCACGTTAAATGTTTCCAAAGTGTAAATTTTCCTGCCTTAAAAACATTTCAAAATCGTATGTAAAATAATGAAATTTAACTTACCCCAGCGAAGTGCAGTGCCGGTCCGGCGGCTAAGACACCACATTTGTTGTTCACCTCGGCTCCATAGGACGTCATACCTTCGCCCGGGCTGACGTCGCTGAGAAAAGCGTGACGTAGTGACGTCGGTAACAGTTTTTCGGGCTCGTTGCAGTTGCTACCTGACCAATCTGCGTCACAGCTGTGTGAAAAAAATAAATAAAAAACTTCATGTTCAAGTTATTATTGTGCGTTCGAAAACGAATACCAGCGATTTTTTGCGATTGTTATTTATCTATATATTGATGTGCAGTGGTTTAAATGGGTTTATGGTCACTTCGGCCCCTACAACTTCGGCCCCTACAACTTCGGCCCCTTTTGGACACTTCGGCCCCTCCGGTAAAGACACTTCGGCCCCTTTTG
>LQRL01069507.1:767-15152 GCA_001703475.1 Hydroides elegans
GCCTATATCTGTTATTGAAGAGTGATTTCATAATTGATTTTGAACTTGTTACATAAGAATTTCTTTCAAGTAGAAGTTTATATACGTTATTTAATAGATTTTATTGCTTAGAGCATAACACGATCTCGCAATTCTCTAAAATTCATGCATTTAAGCTTTAAATGATGATATGACTCAAACCTGTTCATATCCTTTTGGGCTTTTTAAACATTGAGCCATAATCAGCTAAACATTACTACACAATGACCTAGAGCTTAGTTTGATTATATGAGCTTTATGGATCTTAATGTGTTTGCTTCTAACCCTATTGCACAGCTAACATAGCACCACTGGATCTCGATTTCTTTATAACCAGCGTGTCCTACACTAACACACCTTCTCTAGGTGGGTGAGTTTTGGTATTTGTGTCATTTTCTACTGCTTGCTCTCAATGGTGCCGGCTGTATTCAATTTTTGCTATATACAGTAGACTCTCGTTAATCGGAACCCCCTGGGACCGGTCATTTTGGTTCCGATAAACCGTGGGTTCCGATTAACAGTAGTAAATTTGTATAAATATATGATTATGGGGTTTAAAATCGGTTCCGCTTAACAGATAGTTCCGATTAGAAGAGTTCCGATTAACGAGAGTCTACTGTATTTTATAAATTTACATTTTTTGGCTTAGCTTTATTGACAATTTTGTATAAACACTGGTGGCGACGTTTATGCAAGGTATTATGAAATTTCATTTTCAGAGGCTGCATCAAAGGTACTTGAATGGAAACCATTTTATTCAGGCGAGAACTGCTTATTTTAATGTTTTTGGTTGGTTCGGTGTCCTATTTTATATCGGTGTTTTTCCCCAGTGCGTTGTTTTCTTGTAGAAAATTTGAATTCCAAAAAAAAAACTGACAATTATTGATTTCATACACCATTATCATCCGCCTTCCTCACATAACCGATCTGGACGTTACACAGAGAAGATACCAATCAAAGTTTGGCGAACGATTCCATATACCTCAACAGTATCCAGCGAATTCCACGAATCGCTAAAACAGATGTGTCAATAGCTATTTCCGATTCGTTCAGCTAGCGGATTTAGTTTGCCTCAACATTTCATAGACTGCTAAGAATTAGTCCTCGCAAAATTTAAGGTCCAATCTAAGCTTATATCCTTAACTAACATCTATTTTATTATAGAAGTAGGAGTTATCAAAACCTAAATCTAGTTCTCATAACAGAGTACATGTAATTGCAATAATACACCCGAAAGTGTTTCATTCTCAGTTTTAGATTTAAATGTGCTGAGGAGCAATGAACCAGTGCTCAGTGCAGGTATTCGCAGTGTAGTCAAGTCTTGTCAACTCGTTCCTTGTTCAGTTTTTGTTGTATTATCATGAGAGTGTTCATACTTACTATTTTTTTCCATTACTTTAGCAATCAAAGCATGCAGTTTCCTTAAATATTAATACCTTCATAAGCCTGTCATGATTCACTTAAGACTTACATACTCAAGTTTTTACGTTCCAATAGTGATTTGTGTTGTCAAAACCAAACCATGAAAATAAACAAACAATAGCTTGCAGAATCTAGTTTTCTGGTGACGTAAACCATTTAAATGCCTTTTCTTTCTGCTCTGTAACGTTTCTTGCATGATGTTGCATGTTTGATAAAATGTTACGGTTGGAGAGGTTTGATGGTGTGGTTGGTCTTAAGACGAGTTTAAAACCTAAAAAAAATCCTTATTCTTTTGACGTGATTTCGTTTTTGATAAAGCACCATGTTTCGATTTGAAATAACAAAGGAATATAAGAGAGTATCAAGAGAAATTTCTATATATTATATAGATTGCCGTATATTGACTTTTTGCTTAATTTTGTGTATTCATTATTATCTGATGCAAAAAGAATACATGTAGAAGTTTCGGAAACATCTTATTCAAAATAATTATGTTATAAATTCCTTCACGTCTCCTTTCTGAAAATATCACTTTATCATTTCAAGAATTCTTTATAAGATGTGCCAAACTTAGTATCATATTCTTAAATTGTGCATCTTGTTAGATTTATGTTTTATTTTCAGTGTTTTATGATACTATATTTCTAAACCTATAATCTTGTTTGACGGTGTATCAATATGTCAAAAGGCAAAATTGTTAGATAAATGAAGCTAATTTATGAGTATGATTTGTTTTCCAACTTTAGCAGTGATTGTAATTTAAAGTATGTGTTTTGTGTAAAAGCTCAAATTTATAAACGTTATGATCATAGCTAAAAAAAAACAGGACGAAATATCCTTCTCATTAGACTACCAACTGATTGAGGCTATTTTGTTTCTATTTTCCAGCCGCCAAGAAAGAGCAGGAATTCTTGAAAGAACTCGAACCGAGCCCCAGCAAACAAGTTCCCCAACCACTCCATGATCCCGCCACGGCACCACTTCATAACCTCATCGCGGGTATCGGTACGCAGAAAACCAAGAAAGCGCCACTGAGCAAGGACGCCGAAGGAGTATTGGTGGAACTGCCCGATTTCTCGTTTATGCGCGCGCGCGTACTCATGTTTCCCATTCGAGCCGATAATGGTGTTGGGGATACAGACGCGGGTGGGGGTGATGGTGGGGGTGGAGGGGAAGAGTGCGTGAATGCTACGTAAAAGTATGGTAGTTGTTTGGTTGTTAAATGTTCGTTATGGTCTTAGAACTTGAGCCGTGCATCAAGAGAATTTTGAGGCGGTGAGGGCGCTAATGAAGAATTTATAAAGGGCCTATTGTGGGTAGCCAATAAACGTTTGGGTATAAAATATAAGAGCCGAACAGGGTAGGGCGCCTAAGGCGTGCTATCTTGTATTAATCCGCGCTACTTGAAACTTGTTTGTGTAAAAGAGTGCTTGTTATGAGCAAAAAATGACGTGGCATAATTTATCAGTTTGTCAAAAACTCAAGCAAATATCACAAATGCCCTACTGGATATAGTCAGCCCACAAATTAAATTTTTAATGTGTATTTACAAATGAAATTAAGAGGGATTAGTGTTATGATCGCAAGAAAAACCAGTGGAAAGCTATAGACTGTAGTTATTATCAAATGCATATGAACTATGCTGGGAATATATTAATCATATACATGTATTAATCATTAAATGTCTAATGTTATGCGAAGAAAAAACGCATATTTGATCAACGCATAGTTAAAGGTAGGCTTGATTCTTGTAAACGGTTTTCACAGTCTTTAAACGAGATGGTTCAATCATTTCAGAAATATCCAATCAAACCACTTCTACAAAAAAGTAGTACTTAAAGTAGTTGAATACTTGCGTTTAGATGTTTTTCGTTTATCAAGTTATTTATGCTTGGTAAAATCTTAATCTATTCCTTACAATTTAAAGTAATTCATCCTTATCATTACTGACTCTTATCCACACTCGTGATTAATTTTGGTACTACGGACTGAGTCACTTTCATGCACATACTTGTAACCTGTTATACTTACAAACGTTCCATACTGATTTTGTTCGCTTAAACATTGGAAGTAAATAAATGCTTTATGAATTAGATTTAGTTGCTTTGTTGAGAAGACTACTTATTGTGATACTGGGGAGATGCAATAATATTAGATTCTGTGTACACATACTATTCCTGTAGCGTTATTCAACCATGTTACTGTATATGACAACGGGTTTAGCGTCCGTGTATTTGTTGTTTGTCGTTGTATTGTCGATGATACATCTGACATAGTTTTTGTGAGACTTTTAATGCGAGAAGGATGGTGGCGAGTAGTTTAAAACAGTTACTATTGAACGGTCGCTGTAAATAAGGAGATTTTTTGTCCAGTTACAATTTTTTCATGTTTCTCATAATGTTTGTTTGGTGACTCACATGGTGTATAGTCTATAAATACAATTTTGTGTTTATATAACTGAAGCCCCATATGCAAGCTTTATTTTCCGTGCTTAATTCAAGCATTTTCAAAACTTTAAAACATTCCAACATATCAAGAGTTACAATTTTTGTGTTGAAAAACGGTGTGAGCTTCAATATTCGATAAATGATATGTATTGTTTTGTTCGCAACAAATTCAAAGATTAAGTGGTTCAAAGGGTAAATATTGTTAAGCTTTGTCTCAACTATGTTTTAAGTTGATTTAAAAGTGAAAATGGTTGGTTGATAAATGGTTTTGTTGCTAGAAAATTGCAAACATGTTAGAGTATTGTATTACATTTTCAAATTAGAAATTACAATTTGGCTACACAAACGTCTTTCTTTTATTCATTTTATTCTATTTTCCTAATCAATATGCTAGGTTTATACGATCCATGTTTGGTTATGCTTGAACACATTTAAGTTTGCTTTTATAATTAAGATGAAACAAACTTGAGAATGTTTGAAACAATCATATCCAATATGCAGTAGCGACCTAATTATTTATAAATCAAGTATCTCAATCCTTATGAATATATTCCATATGTAATTCATATTTATATGTGTGTCCTTCAGCTTTTTGAACCCCACTGATCATTTACATTTAAGCTAGAAATCAATCCCATTTTATGCAATTAGCTAATGTAATATGAATTATTGTATATGTTGAGATTGAAATGAACGGTACACATTTGAAACATGTAAAAGTCACAAATTCACAGGTATTATTGTATATGTTGAAATCGTTGAAATAAACCTATGTATATCTTGAACCTGCTTCATTTTTAGAACGACACCTGAACCAAACATATCTCAAATTCTTTGCTTTTTCCGGTTGTATCCCAAATATTGTTTGAACAAACTTTCAAAAGGAATTCATGTGGGATATATCATGATTTTCCGTGGACAAGCTGCTGGTCTTTTAAGAAATGAAAATGTATAATCCTCCAAAGAGATATTTCATAATTCGATATTAAAGGGGTGCATTGTGCACACATAAATTTTTAATTCATTCGGTATAACATCACTATATATTCGTGTTAATAAAAAGCATAATGGCACGGTTTATGACTATTGCTGGGTATATATAATATAATAGCTACCCCTTTATAAAAAAATAGCAAAAAGACAATGATACATTTTTAACCAACCCTCGATATATATATTTTTTTAAATTTCCGAATAATGTTTAATTAATGACACAGTTTAATTGATCATTTGGAGTAAACGCTTCCTTTATAATCGTTAATAAATTCAGAGTAAACTATAGACAGAATTAAGTTGTTAAAATAAAGCTGATAGAAACAAATATCTAACCTATATAAATCAAAGTGAGCAACTTTGAAAAGAGACACGTTTTAAAATGCATGTACATTTCTATATAAAGCACACTGCATCAGCAATATGTAAAATTCTCAATTTGAAGTTATGCACAACTGTGAAAAAGAGGCTTCGTTGTCGATTTATAATCGCAACTTTGTGCCGAATCTTTTTACCAATGTCACCAACTTCATGTTAAGGGGTCTATGACCTATGTTATTCCACTGCAGAAATAATGAACACCCCTTCGGTATATGTGCATCATAGAAAATTTGTAGAGAGATACACCTTGGTAGCTTTAAGTTAACTGAATAAAATCAACTGGAATTGTAAAAAACATAATTTCATTGTATGATAAACATGTATTTAAAATTATTTATGCAACACTAAAATATTTTGGAAATACCTATCGTTTTACATTTTATTGTATTGATAAACAATATTGTATTATATCACGATGTTTTCTTCAATAGATATGTTGCTGTAAAGAATTTATGGCTGAAATGGTTACCCGCAAATGTTCCCATAATCGAACTTTTCCCTTTGACTCATAGATGCTTCATATATTTGATTTGATCCCAACAATATTTGAACCTCATCCGAAGATCATAAACTTATACAATATAAAATGACTTACATCCAATTTATTTAACCTGCTTCTTCTACATGTGCCCTTCTGTAAGATGGCCGTAACAAATATAGAAAACAAATTGCGAAACCGTTTTGTCTTATGTCCATCCCTTAATTGTAAAAGCGATGGATCTATTGGATTTAGAATTTTCTGTTGTTTGAGTTTTACAGGCATTGTGATTTTTCCATGGTAAAGATGAACCAATCAAATTTTGTTAGAAGACATCCGAGCATTTAGTTATTGGGCAGTTATATGTCCTATTTCAGACAAAATGACTCCGGTAGTCTTAGCAAAACAGTAAGCGCACTTTGCCATATTTCAAATTATATATATTCTCCGCTCTGTAACGAATTAAGTTGAACTTGTAAATCTGTTTGGAAATAAATGAACAGGGAACGATTGCCGCAGCGACCTTTTTTGGAAAAAAATATATTGCTCGACTTCGAAAATATTTACCGGTACATATTGTTAATATTTCTGAGATAGATCAATATGTTATAATCGTGAATATGATATTGCTTAAAGATGTGTGGGCAAAATTTGAATGTTGAAACCTTGACGTAGTATATATCTAAAACAATACACATAAGTCTATATATAGGAATGTTTTAATGAGTCAAACTTGAGTTATACTCAAAGTAACATGTGTAGATAATTTTATAGACATCGTCTAAGCAGTTTGTAATGAAAATCACCAGTTAAAAAAAAAGGAATTTCGAAGTAAAACCGAATTAACAATTATTTTACTGCATTGGATTAACTAAAACTAAAAGAGAAATTGTGTGAAAATGGAAAACACGCATTATGAAACATTTCAAAATTAAAGTTTTCGCGCCCGTTTAAGAAAGATGGGTTATATATTTTATATCATTGTACAAATATGCCATTTCCGTAATTGAAAATTACAGAATATCATAACTGCAGGTCGGTAGAAACGCAAGGTTTTGCCCTCATTCACGTTCGTCAAATGAGACCTCATACCTTATTTGGGCATTGCAGCAAGTTCATTTAGTGAGAGAAAATGTGTATGAGGAGAGAGAAAACTGTGGGTTGAAGCAAGATTGAAATGTATGAGAAATACATAGTTCGGATCAATATCTAGTTCCATGTTTAGGAAAAAAATGTTGATATGGATAAAAGAATTTCCATAACCCCGACAAATATGAATATGAATCAGAATGACAGTCAAAAAGTCCTCGGATATAATGTCACAGCAATGGCAACCTATGGCAAAGTCCCCGGGCAATAGGCAAGAATTTAGGAACGATTGGTTTAGTTTTTAGTCATGGAGCAAAAGTAGTTTTGCAACTTGAAATAAATATAAATCGCATATTAGACTGTAGTAAAAATTTGTAAACCATTATTTTCCAAACTTCTCCACGTTTGACTTTATGTTATAATATATGCTGATTTCTTCCTTGTTGGCATCCCGGGGTCATTTTGACTGAATATCATACACTAGTAGATAGTAATTTAGATTTTTTTTCAACAAATGTTTAAAACGATGACAGGAAACATTCTAAAGGTTTTCAATGTTATCACGCCTACATTTGAAATACATTTCTTGCGATGAATTTAGCTCGCTGATAGAAAATAATCATAGATAGACATTTTCTAATGGGCAAGCTGGAACCACCTCATTAAAACATGTATTCTTATGGTTTAAATGACCATTTCCAAGTTTTTTACTTGAAAACTTTATTCGGAATGTATCGTCATATCTACCGTAATAGGCATTTTTTCACTGTATTAATTTTGATAAAGCGAGTTACAAAGGAATCTTTATTGCAGTGGTTCTTAATCATTAACATTGGTGGACAAATTGTTCTGAACCTTTTATCGCAATTTCATATAAACCAATTTAATAAAATTTGTATAACTTTGTTAAACAATTATTATATATATTTTCTTTTTACCATTTTCACCAACGTTATAACCCTAAGAGAAAGAAAGACAAATGTGTCGTTCACATCGGTTCAGTCCCTTTTGCTGCTTTCAGATACCATGAAAATCGTGTGGTTTTCCTAAGCCTTTGTATGCGCTTACACTGATCGATAGGCAAGGTCTAAGCGGCGGCGACGACGAGAAAACGCTCTGTTCTCGTATAAGACTTGTGTTCTAATCAATCGATAGGCTTTGCCGTTTAGCCGTGTGCCGATATCTTTGTCTGATTCTACGAGTGGTGTTATGCTGTTTCTCTTGTCGATATTCATTGTTTACCGCTTATAACTGTACATGATATGGACCAAATTTCTGATATTGCGCGCGTATATTTTTTAATCCTGAATATTTTTTTTTGTAGCTTAAATGTATGAAATAATATATAAAGAGTAAATATCATATGAAACGTCTCAAATAAATACTGACAAGGAAATTAAAGAAATCAAATGAGTTTTATATGATTTTATTTTTATATACCTTTCTCGTAAAAAAATATACAATTTATTTACAACTGTAAAAATAATATCTTGCTTATCAACATATAGCGAAATATACTTAAGTCAAACAAACTTTAAATAATTGTCTTCGTTTAACCGATTTCTTAAATAGATAAACTAACTTCAATATGTATGACCGGTAAATAAATACATATTCGTTATTTTCTTTCATTAAAAACAACGGTTTCGATGTGACAAAAAATCAATTTACTAGTCAAATAAGCTCTCCATTAAATTTCGATGAATATAACTTTCCGTTGGGTCACATGGATATCTTTGGAATGTCACAATAGTAAGCTGGAATTTAAGCCCATATTTTTGTTAAAATTAAACTTCATTCACATATTTTGTCATTGCAGTTTCAACTAAATGATATTGTGGTTTGAAATATACATGTATATCAACAGAAATTACAGAAATGCATATCTCGTAAAGTAATATTTTGGCATATTCAGCGTTAAAACATGACATTTTTATTTCAAAATCAATTTTAAACTATTAAATTCAAATCTATGTACTATTGAATATATTGGGTTAGATTGGCTAAGTGTTAATTTGATTGCATAAATAAATAAATAACAAGCAATAATAAATTCGGCATGTATATAGAGCTGCTGTAAACCTATGCATTTCTACTATTCAATATACATTCAGATCAATTTGTTAATATCTTTTTAACAAAATGATTCATCCTCACATTCTTTAATCAATTTTCAATTTTAAGCGATTTATGCGATACGATACTTAAAAATCATCTGTCTCGTCAGATATAAATTTTATACTTGCGAATCCTTAATCGATTTTCAAAAAGAATAAATAAATAATACTTTGAATACATGACTGCACTCTAAATACAATGACATTTTGTTCTTATAGATTCTAAATATTTTTTGGCCAATCACTGCCAATTCAACTGCGTAAAAATGCTGATTATATTTGATATGTCATTGAGCATTTATATTTCACAAAGTGACATAGAATGCTAAAACAGGACACTTAAAGAGTCTAACAGTCTTACAAAATAAATCTCTTTTCAAGCATTGTTTGATAAAAAATAAATATGAGTATCTCGTACAAAAATAGTTGTACAAACATCACTAAATCCGTTAACAAACGCATAAAATGCAAACCATATCTTTTAACTTGCCGGTTTATTCTGCGAAAAAGTCCAGCTTTTCTTACTGATAGTTCTAACAAATCTATGATCTAATCCAATGAGACAAACGCTACGTCCTAACCACAAATTATCTTTGTTAACACGGACTGTTAATTAATGAGATACCTCATATTTCCCCTGGTTGCCATAATGATATCATAATTTTATTTTAACCTCAATTAAAACATCACATCTTTTAAAGTAAAAGAAAAGAATGATCATGTTCTCAAACAGTAAGCAACTGCATTACCAATTCTTTTTATTTAGTATCTGGTTTCTAATTGTTCACATCAAATCCATATATAAATACCGGTATTATTTTTATTATGTTGCAATAGCTATGGTGAAAACTAAATTCACACTAATGTCATAAGGTACTGAAGCTCAATGCTTGAATTTTGCAATTTTCTGAACACTTTCGGGACTCTTAAACAAAATCCTATCGTTATTCTGAACATCATCCAATTATTTTGTGTGCGCCTGTCCCCAGATCCACAAAAAGTGAATTTAAAAGACCTAGCCAAGGGGACAGCTGAGAAAGGAATATTGCTTTAAACCTACAAACATAGCATACACGTAATGCTGGTTTGACTAGCACAAAGTAAATCTCAATCATAAACCCTTGTACACCCTGTACTATAAACAGTTTACGGACACGCTTCACACATTTTTTAGTGATTTACTCAGACCGGGACAAGACATAAAAGCCTCTTTTTAAATGCTGAAAACGATTTGGTATGTAAAAGTTAGGGTGTGGTTGCAAAGTCCGAGCTATTTTTATCGACAAAATCATTTTTTAAAACTTTCTTAATGGAACTGAAATCAATCGATTACTGAACGGTAAAAAATGTTCTTAGTTAAGAAAGAAAGCAGTGCAAAATCACTCGCAAAACGATACGAAATCGATCAGACTATGCAACCATCACCCATGCACACAAAAACTTCATCACAGGAGTTTAGGGCTGGGGCTATCGGTCACAAACCGACCAGAATCTGCATGATATGGTCCAAATCATCGGTGATATGTTCTTGCGCTTTATGCGACGTCGTCATCCAAGACGCTGTGGTAGAAAACGGCGAATCTGTGCTCGGCAGCGAATGCGCTAAATCGTCATGGTTGAGTGGCGTCAACTTGCCGCAGCCATTGGGCGATAATGAAGGCATGAACAGATCAAAGTCAAACATGTTACAGTCAATATCACCGAGATTGCTGTAAGTGGCGTTGTTAGATGCGGCGTCGCATTCTTGGCGGCACGTTAGTGGGGAACTGGGCGGAGACAACGTGGTGAGACACGTCAGTTGATTGGCTGGATTTGGAGGCGGAGTCAAGGCAGTCAGAGACGTCAGTTGATTGGTTGATGTGGGCGGAGACAAAGTGTGATTGGCAGCTGTTTGTAAATTTGGCGACGACGGTGTATTTGAGTGGGTTTGAGGTGAGCTTATGCAGGACGTAGCAATACTGTTTGTGGACAATGAGGAATCAGAAGACATTAATTGTGTCAAGGAACTGTTTGTGGTTACTGTAGATGAGCAAGATGCGTTTGAGAAGGCACCACCACATGTAACACTAGGCGAGTGAAGCTCTTGATATGTGGACGTTGTACTGTCGGTTGTCATGGCGATTTCTGACCTTGAACTTTTGAATGCGGATGATGGTGTGCTCCATGAGTCAGTGTTTTGAACAATAGTCGAGTTTTGAGCAACGCATTCTACCTGAGATCCAGCAACCCATTGCTGCGGTGTGGACGTATTATAACTGTTCACGTCACTGTTAACAGCAGCATTACTGCCATTTCCGCCTAAATTGTCCAATTCAAATAAAGACGTAAAGCCGGCAACCGCTACTAGTCTATCGCTATTTAATAGCGTATCGAGCATTTTCGAAGTGTCACTGAATAACGTCTCAGTTACCGACATGGACATACTACAACTGGACGCATTGCTCTGTTGCTGATTGCTATAAATAGGAGTGTTTGATTGGTTCATTGACAATGATGACGTAAAGACGGGATTGGCCAATGAGGTGGCCGCTGTCATGCTATTAGTTGAAACAACGCTATTGCCATGGTAACATGCTTGTTGTGGACAGCCCATGGAATCGGAATTATATTGAGCTTGAGGCACTTGACTTCCGGGTGTCGGATCTGAAAATGTTCCTACACTCGGTAAGCGTCCAGTATTTTGATGATGCTGCTGTTGTTGAAATGTATTTTGGCCTAGATATGAATCAGTCTGTTTATAACCCCCTGCGCCTCCTATACATTGGCACTGTCCTACATTGGCATCCCCATGTCCATTGGCTCCTACTACCGAGGGATTGACAACACATTGAGCTCCACCGCCGACACAAAACGACGGTGGCGCCACCTCACACATAGCGTCATCACTCGTGTCGTCCATCATTTGTTGTGGCCCGGTAAGTGGACAACAACCCCCTGCTGTTCCACTTCCTCCCTGCGGAGCCCCAAACCCGGTAAACACCCCCTCCTGTTTGAGCTGTGCCTCGATATGTTTGAGCGTATTGAATATAAGCACCGAGCGCCTTAAAGACGGCTCCACTTTGCGCGTTGGAGGCGTTGGTGAGGCGGAACGTAGTTTGAGCATGGAGATGTCGAGAATGGATTTGCGGGCGTCGAGTGACGAGTGCGGTTCGTCTTCGGCGTCCACGGCGTCGCGTTTACGCTTCATCGCTGGCGGCATTGTGGTTGTTGGGTTGGTGGGCGATGGCGGTGGTGTCACGTCATGCTCCTGCAAATAGATAATACATGAAATTGTTATAGTTTGATCGATGCAGAATTAAAATGTGATATGTGAAACCAAATGGGCATGAGAAGTGATTGCAGGGGCTGAGAGTGTCAAGTCATGTTGCTGAAAAGATCAATATAAAAATCATTGTTATCATCGTTAAATTTTGATCGGTCATTAGTCGATTCGGCTCTTCGCATACTCGAACTCGGACCCTTTTAATAAATGAAAATGATGCGTTATGTCCAAACAAAATTTGCTTGAACGTGATTGGAGGCTGGGCAGAGTGTGCCATGTAATTTAGCTGCAATCAAAACACGTGATCTGAAATCATTGTCGTGCAACAAGGGAAATTTAGACATCGAATAAAAATATATTAATCTCCTTTCAAGAATTAACATACGTGTAGTTTGCCAGATCAATAACAACATCGTTTCAAAGACACGACCAACTCTTCCATGGGCTAAAACGTTTTGAAAATTTATACATTGTTTAAAACAATGACCAATGAGATACCAGCCGCGGGGATTGAACTAGGGATCGTATAGAGATTGAGTAGAATCGCTAATAAGTTACTACACCAAGTTGACTGGTGCCTCAATAAATATAATAGAACTATAGATTTGCTATTTTACGATGTCGGATACAGTTTAAATTCACTTCCTTAATCTCAATAACTTGCCAGATGTTGAAATATATCTATAAATAGCAATTGGACTCAAACACTTTCAAGACTTCCTCTTTTGTTATAAACTAATGAAATTGCACAATTTGCCGAGTTATGGACAATTCGCGACTTGACAAATTCGCGACTGGTCAATTCGCGACTTTTGCCAATTTTAATTTTGGTCAATTCGCGACTTTCACTTTGGACGATTCGCGACTTTCATTTTGGACGATTCGCGACTTTTTTGTCGCGAATCTTCCAAAATATTCACATTAAGAATTTAATGATGTTTTGTTTGTTTCGTAACCTAATCAAAATAATGTCCAAATGACACCGAAAAAATATCTCAGAAGTAAAGTTTTGAACTATATACAAATAATATTATAAAATATTACCTACAATTGTATGCTCAATATCAATTTGTAAGCTAATGTTTGTTCTTTCAGTTAGACCTACTTAAATTGCAATTGAATTTGAAGAAAAAAAATGCAATTGAAATTGAAAACGTTTATGTTTATAGATTTGAAGGTAGCACTGAAACCACTCAGTTTCACTTTGATGTGATACCTATGTTATAAGTATGTCATTAACCATTAATTGTAATTTCAATTTCTTGATATACATATAGATGAAAGTCAGAAACATTTTAAACATAATCATATACAAATGTTCCTTCTATTCAAAATATTCGTCTAACATATTAAAACAAAATGAAGACTCTATGCTTAATATATATTGAGAAATAAAAAAATATATATTTCAAATCGAAAATTCTTATTCACTTTAGGTAAAAAAAACAGGTATGAAAATAATATTTCTTTCTTAAATGTCTTTTGAAAAAAAAGTCACGAATTGACCAAAGTGAAAGTCGCGAATCGTCCAGAGCAAAGTCGCGAATCGTCCAGGGTAAAGTCGCGAATTGTCCAAAATGAAAGTCGCGAATAAACTAAAAAGTCGCGAATCGTCCTTGGTGCGAATTTGTCAAGTCGCGAATTGTCCAGACACCAATTTGCCTAGATAAATGTGCGAATTAAAATGAAGCCATAATGATTTGTTTTCGATTCGTTTATGTTGCTTTTAATAAAATATGATTTTTTTTACGTTTTGACTATTTGTAATAATTATTCATTTACCAGATTTGTAAAATATTTTTTTTCAAGGTTGGATAAATCACAATACAAATGTTTCAAAATTCGTGTCCAGTGCTATATTATATAGACTCAAACCTCTTTTAACTAACATTATCACAAATAAAGTAGGATTGAAGTGTGAATTACCTCTCTTTTTCACTTGTTTTTTTTTCTCTTCACTTTATCCTTATCACAAAACCTACACAACGACGTATAATTTACAAACGTGTTAATGTTTCTGCAATAATTAACAGCTAATCCTCTTTTTTATTTTTAAATGTCCAACTCCCATTACCAGCTATCATATCTTGTCAATTACCTATGTCATTGCAACACTAAACTGCAATACAGACCAATCAACTATCGATATCATAACGTGCATTAATACATGTATATATT
>LQRL01069512.1:0-22781 GCA_001703475.1 Hydroides elegans
CAACTAAATAGCATTTTAAACGTTTCCATATACATATATATATATATATATATATATATATAGAATTTCGGGATACAGTGTCATACGAGTCAAATGTTCAACCTTGTTTTAGCTATTATAGCAGAATGTCTATGAAATGATATTCACTATTGAGATTGTTCTGATAAATGCGACATGGTATGCCAGTTCGATAATCCGATTATGTTGGAAAACGATAGCAATGAGAGGTTACTCACGGTTTTCGTTGGCCACCTGCGATAGGACAGCTTCAATGAGCAAGATTGTTTTTACCTTTCCATGATGCTCGCGAGAAGACAGAAGGATTATCCTAATGCAGTCCGCAGCTCCAAAACCGGTCGTGCGCGTTACATTCCACGATTTTCTTGTTGCCCGTGAAGAGTAGAAATGTGCGGAGGGGACCACTACAGAATTTAGCGACAAGCCCTGATTTCATAACCGCGAGGTCTTCCTCTTCGACGAGTGCAAGTTTACCAGGATTGGCTCGTTTGAACTCATTCACGGTTTGTTTCACCTCACATGCTGTATCCAGGGAGTGAAGCTTTGCTACAAGCTTATGCTCGTTGCAAAGTTCTGCCCTACGCATTTGGTAAATGTGCTCAACACTTCTGTATTTGACACTATTTACCACAAGGTCACAGTGGTAGGAATTCGACAGAGGGCTGAGGTATCCCAAAAACCGATAGCATTTGAAGATTCACGCTGGTAGATTTTGTGGACTGGGATACCGCTGCTTTCAATGTTGTCGATTCCGAAAGATCTTCCCTTGAAGATCAACTTTTTTCCTTTGACTTTGCAGCCTTTGTCCGTTTCCTTTCCGACTCGCTGGGCCTTGTGTAGCACTGAACTAGCCCTTGGGCTCTCCAGGTGGGGTCGGCCCGAAAAGGGGGTATTTCTCAGGCCTGAACTCCTACTCAGGGTCGTTTCCTTTGCGCTATACGAGACAAAACACACTATTATGGGTCTGGCGTTGCGTTGCGTCTTTTGGTAGCTACCAAAGCGGTGTGCTTTGTCAATTTCACGCCATGCTCCTGGAGGACCCATGTGCGTTCCGATGATCTCATCCACTATTTGAACACAGTTCTTCCTCTAGCTTCGGGTACTCCAAAAAACAGCACAATATTCCTCTGCGAATAGTCTTTAAGACGCCCAAAAACCCTTGTTTGATTTCGTTCCTTTGTTCTATCAAAGCAATTTGTAAAAATGTTAGTTCACGTTCC
Organism: Hydroides elegans; assembly: GCA_001703475.1. NCBI lineage: Eukaryota > Metazoa > Annelida > Polychaeta > Sabellida > Serpulidae > Hydroides > Hydroides elegans. Next base: position 1,239 of record LQRL01069512.1, read on the forward strand.
TTTTCACTAATATTTGATTTACTTTCTTTCGATTTCATTTGCTTTTTGATATCATTTATCTCTGACCATAGGTTCTCGACATTTGTATCCATATCTGAAAATTTACTGTCCATGTTGTCGAGACGCGATATGGTCTCATTTAGAACTGATTGTTTATCTTGTTTAGTCTATCCAGTTTCTCATTTGTATCCTTTTGTAATTTATCTAGTGCATCGAGAGTGTTTAACCTTTTATCCTGGTTATCTAACCTATAATTTGTTCCAGTGAATCTTTGATTTTATCACTTTCCGCTTTTACTGGAGACAGTTTTGAATATAACCGTTTCCTTTGTTGTTCCAGAGATTTAGACCGAATCGGGGTTGTGGTTTTCATATTTTTTATTTTATCCATTATATTTCTTTCCGAACTTTATACTTATTGTCAATAAAAATGTTTATTTGTCTTTAATTATAGTGCAATACGAATTTTTTATCTTCATAAAAATTAGCGTCTAGTGTTTCATAAACCGGTCGTCACTTCTCACAAATTTGTGACTGTAGTGTGGAATAAATCGAGCACTACTTCTACCAGTCATAATTGATCGATGCTATTCAATAGGGCTACTGGAGGTGCGATAGTTAATGAGCTTTGTTTAGCATAATGCCCTTCTTTTTGTATTTGCTTTTTTTTTGGTAAAAAGCCCAATTTTTGTATGGTTTTCCAAAAATATGTATCCGAGAAACAAGCAGCAGCAAATTGTGATTCTTTTGATATATTTTTTTGTTAAAATCCGTCCATGAAATCTATATGAATATTTAAATTTTTATCAGAATTTAAATATGTGCTGCCACTCCTCTCAACCAATGTGCAACCCTCACACTATCTTGAATCAACATGTAGAATGTCTATTGTGTTAAAGAGCTTAGAAATTCGAATTCTATGCCCGTACGATCATATAGCATACATAAAGAAGTAAGCCCCAAGTATATTGTCAGATTGCCAATATGCTCATTTGTCCTTTATAAGTTAGGTTGGAAAACCATACGGCAGTGTTTAGCAATTTAGCAATTACTAGTATATTATGAAACCACCAACTCGAACCCATTGCTCGAGAAAAAAACATTGGCAGAATTATTGATAAATATAAAGAACAACAATAACTATCAAAAACTAAAAAACTAACAAGCGCGCTTTTTGCATGAATAGAGAGGCTGAATTATTGTTTTTATACATTGTATAAATATGGCGTTCGAGCTTTAATTGGCACGCTTTTTGGTATGTGAACGTGGCCCAAGGGTTCGCACTTTGGTTCAAATCCTAAATATTTATAGCTTTTGTATGAAAAGAAACTTTTATGACAAGGATTCATTTAATATTATGCAATTATATAAAGGAACCAATATCCAGTCAAAATGTCCCCGATCATTAGGTCACAATGTTGGCACCATAAGACAAAATATTCCCAATCAAAATTTCAAAAATAAGGTTGAACTCTGTATATATCACCTATATGTGGCAGGAGTAGATTGCAAGATTCGACGGTGAGAATTTGCTAGCGACTAGCGGCAAGCAAAAGAGAAAGAACCGATAGTTCTTAAAGCTCATATTTTTTTGCTATAAGTTTTAATCCCTCACCATCATGTTTACATCAAAATAGGCCTTTGTCTCATTTTAGATCTGGGCGAGCTACGAGCGGCAAGCGAACGAACAGCACCTTCGGAATTAGCAGCGGCAAGCGGAGCGATTTCATTCAGCAAGGCTATCAGTTTACATTTAATGAAATAGGCATACGTTTCATTTCATTTTAGGTCTGGGTGGCGAGAATTTGCTAGCGACAAGCGGCAAGCGAACGAGCAGTAGAGGTGGAAGTAGCAGCGGCCGGAGGAGCGATCTCATTCAGCAGAGCGTCGACGACAATGCGACTGTTGAAGCGACCAGAGTGCAGTGTCTCACCTCATCTGATGTAAGTTGTCCGCTTTTTGCTGAATCAACGAATTATTCGAGTCCAACATTCAAAAGAATTCCCTACTGTATGATGTTATCTGCCCATTTGTCTCATTGCGTCGCCCATTCGTTTAAATTGGTTTGCAAGCGATCAATTGAACTCTTTATTAAGTAGAACTTTTAATGTCTTTCACGTTGCTATTTATAACTTTTTTATTCATTTAGTCTTCAATCTTTGCATGTTGCCTTTCGTTTTCTCTCATCAAAGATTATATGTTCACATCTTTGTCATTTTCCAGTTATCTTATCTGTCGAATCGAACCTCTTTTCAGGTTGAAAGTGAGAGCGATGGCTCGGCCAGCGAAGCCTCCGACAGCAGAATACACACGATGTACACCGAGGCTCAGTCCACATTCGCCAGTAAGAGCACTGCCGTTCGCAAAGCTGGGTAAGGGGATTCATATTTCGAAGTTGGTGTCTACTAAGTTTTAAAGGTTTTGTTGTGTTTAAAATTAGCGAATATAGAGGCGAAAACAAATTACCACTGTATCGCTTAAAATTAAATGACATTTTAAAAAAAACCAAAATAAGGTGATCGTTTCGAATAAGCTTATTGCATAGCATTTTTTAACTTAGCTTATAATCCACCGATATAACACTATTATGCGTATGCAAAAAAAATATAGATTTTAGATGCATTAAAATGATTAAATGAGTACTTATATGAACCTGGTACACCGTCATCACCGATGATGCAAATTAATTTGGAACTTTACAGTCCATCAAATATTTGCTTATGTCATATGGATACTGCACATTTACCACAACGCTATTGCGAAATCCACATTATCTCCTTCCAATGGGGTTGATTGTCAAGAACTGGTTGATTCATAAAAAGAAGAAGATTGAACTGGCTCCCAAGCGGACCTAGAAGAAATACTGGGTGTGTCTAAAGAGTACCATGCTGCTGTTCTACAATTGCAACGATTGCAACGCAATCAGCGATGAAAGTGTTCCCAAGCATATGCTAGGTATGTATGAAGCGTTGCACATTGGACTTGGTCTGAATAACACACTCTATATTGCTGTTTTATAATTGAAATGACTACAACTCCACCAGCGATGGCAGTGCACCCAAACATTTGCTAGGGAAGTGTGAAGCGGTGGCTATGAATGTTTGATTGGTATGTAAGAGGTGTTGTGTATACGTTTATGAAAGAACCATGTTGCACGGGAATTCGAAAGAAAATCCACTTTATTTTAACAAAACGGTAAATTTGATGATTGACGCCATACAATTATCTATTTCTATTTGTCTTCAGTTTCATGCCTTTAGGTGTATTATCATAAGAACATAAAATAATATTCTATTATAGTTTCTTTTTTGGCATTCACTTACTCATTGTTTTGCATTTATAACTTAGTTTTCAACAAAGACATATTCACGCCGAATCATATAACTTATATATGGATTCTCAATACCAAACTTCCGCATTCCTTTTGTTCGTAAATTGTCACGTTGTTATTCCGCCCTTTTTGGTGATTGAATACAATGCATGAATGCGTGCGCCAAATAAAATATTGTTACAGTTTGTTTCGTATGGTTAATCCCGCATCGCCATTTAACAAAACTACTGTTCTGCCCATTATGGTAAATTGTGTACACTTTCTTATTTATTATAGGTCATTTCCTCATTTCTAAGCGTAATTTAAAACATATTTATCTCATGTTCGAGCCTGCAACGTAAATATTTTGACAATTTTAGGGCCCACGCGTTTCTTTGAAATAGCCAAAGGAAAGTGGGATGTATTCGGATATAATTCAGAAAAGCTCAAATCAATCTCTAGTATAATACTAATCCATAACGTGAAAGACCTATCAACAATAGGTATGGTTTAACAGATGGACCCAGATCCATTATTTACAGACTGACCCACAGTCATAGACTCTAGTAGGCAGGGGTTTTATTCCATGAGTAATTGTGGCTAACTTTACATCGAAAGGTTTCGTCTCAAATTCCCGACTTAGGGCCTGGTCACATTTGAATGTTTTACTTGTTTTTTTATTACATAATAAACCCTGTCTTCCCATGTATTTCTTATGGGAAATCTAATCTTGCTTAAAAAACAACAAACTTTTAGTTAGCTTTTGGAGTTTCTCATAATGAATACATTGGGAGACAGGGTTAGTTAGGAAATGAAAACAAATGATAGCTAACAATGTGACTAGGTCCTATAATTCCTGCCTAAACAGGACGTGGAAGTGAGGTTGGCGACTGTAGTTTTTTTGTGAACTATAGCGTGCTAACGTGAGTCTCCCAAAGCCAGATAAATGGATTCCTATTTATTATTCATACGCCTTCCCCCGGTCTACTTTAAACCCCCTCGATGTCGCTCACATAATCTGAAGTATCAGTTACATTTTGTATCGGTTGACGTCGATTCCAGCTTTGACGTTGGTGCATCAATCGAACCAGTCATTAGCAACATTATAGTTTACGTTTACTATTACTATCAATAATAGAATTTAGGACATTAACTATCAAAGTTTAAAAGTCCTAGTATGATCATCTCATGAAATGTGTTATGAAAAGTAAAAATTAATATACTTTAACTTTGATATAGATGTTATATACCGGTAGATACTATAGTGGTAGGATTTGCAATAGATATGGCCTCGAAAAGCTGCAGAATTTTGAAAATGTTCGCTTGGTGTAGGGAACCCTGGATGTGTCTAGACTATATTTTATTGACAAGAAGGGTAAACCATTAGAATGAATTTAAGGGGGGGTTAAAATGTAGCAGATTTTGAGTTGCAGAGTTATAACCGGTTTTGCTTTTCACAAGTCAACCAACTGTCATGACATACCATGTAGAAAATTTGCAACTTTACGAACAAAAGATGTTATACTTTTATGCTGTTTATGCTGTTTTGATTTTATTACATATATGTTACACAATATTCATACAGAAATCGACTATCGTAAAAATTGGTTTTGTTAATTTGAACACGATATTTTCTAGATGGCATATTTAATAAACACTTAAAAATCTTAAAAATCTTAAAATACTTTCGGCCGCCTTTTTTAGATGTGTCGCAAAATAAATGAGTATCACCATTGTGCTTAATGAGGTGTTAAAACAAAAGCCTATGAGCGTTTATTTACGAGTGATTGGCAACTTTCAGTCATGCATTAATTGCGAGCAGGACCCGCTCTGACTTTAACATTAAACTTAGATTTTGCCTACTCTTTTACATTGGTTTCATGGGTAAGGTTAAGATTAAGCAGTGTGGTGAATATGGGCCATTTTGTCCACTTAAGTAAGCATGACTCATCAATCGCACGGATAAACGACATTTTTGACGGTACATATAGTCATACATGTGTATATGTGTTTCATAATAAGTTCAGTCTCATAATTAAAAACTCAAGTTAAATACATTTTTAAAGGAATTCATATAATTATTCATGTTAAATCCCTCTCCCATTTTAAATGATCTGTTGAATGGTTTGTCCTTTCGAATCACTTCTCATATTTTAGATGATATAGTTTCTATAATATAATCACCCAACCGTTAAGAAGCGACTCCTTGCTGAAACAAACACATTGCCAATTGATAGAATTCTACTATTCAAGGACAAAGAACATAACCAATCAATAGAATTCTACTATTCAGAGACAAAGGAACTTGTTGACTTTCAAAGACACCTCACGATCCTTGCATGAAAATGAGGAAAAATATCACGAAATTTCTTTTTATTTGATATCTTTTACACTAATTATTATCAAAATTCCCTCTTTTGTAAATCAACCTTCTTTTTTGTTTAAAGTTTGCAACGCTGAAAATAAATAACATTGCATTTGTCGTTTTAGAGCTATTAACGCTCAAAGTGTATCTAAGGGACTTGCGGTGTGCCTTTAGCAGAAGATAGAAATCGTGTTTTGATGTTAAAAAGCTATAAAACAATATGCGATGTTATTCATCTATTTTCAACTTCGATAACCGACTATATTATAGCCAAGTCATTCCTTGGACAAGCATCTCTAATGCAATACACCCTCGCACTATGACGTCGGCGTTGACGCGACGTTTCTTTTGACGTTAAGGCGACGTTGTTAAATCTCCTATCTTCAGGATATGCCCCGCTCATAGACTCTTTGATACTGTCTGTCGCGACGTCACGTGTGAATGACAAACTTAATTGAAACTGTCCTTTTGTGGTTTTCAAAGGTCTATTTAGTTTGAAAGTTTCGCCCTTAATTTTTCGCGCTAAAATATTTACAAAAAGAAAATACGATATATGAATAATTGTTTCATATTGTTTGTTTTGCTACTATAGGCAACATTCTTAGATTGTTTATCATGTGTAAAAAATCGGTAGCATTACGACTAATGTTTGCTGATCTACCATGCAGATATTGTCATTCATTGATAAATACCGTGAGCGTTCTTTGGTTCAATAAGCATTTGAAACGCGGAACGATTTCTGTTATAACTTGTAATAAATTGATCTTTTGAACATCTTTTATTTTTATTCACCAGCATATTTGGCCGCGAGGAATTACTAGACAGTTTTGTGAAATATCGTTTTTGAATATAGACGCATATCCATTATAATCGATTTTGGTTATAATAATCAATATGTAATCTGTTAAAAAAAAACATTAAAAAAACAAGGCTTTTCTGTTTTCGCGGGAGCAATTATCTGGTCATAGATAGCCTAAATAGTGTAGACTCTATGTGTTATCTATTTATCTTCAAAAGTGTCGATCCAAAACAATTTATACGTATAAATCGAATACAAAGATATTTGTGACCAATACAATATTTTTATGTCATGATCTATCGTAATTAAAGCTGGAACTTGATCACAATGAACCCATCAATTCTATCGTTGTCAACTTTTAAACTCACGCAGCCCATAACGTTAAGGCCGTGGTAAAGAAGGCTCTTTTTTATCCGACATTGTTTTTCAATGGGCATGGTTTTATGTTTCATAGCAAGTGAATCCACTCTTTTTAATCCTCAAGCTTCTCCTTTTTACTTTATTTAAGTAACTGCGACCTAAGTTATTGTAATAAATTCAAATTAATACAAATATGTTTTCATATCAAAATATTCGTTTTTAGGCCCCGTCTCAGATTGAGCTTGAAAACTGGATCAACGGCATGCACTCTGCGTGCGCTTCGTCGTTCGCTCGACAACATGGAAAAGAGAACACACTGAAACTTCTGAGGCAGGAAATTCAGAAGCTAGAAAACAGCATTGACCTGGTAAGGGCATAGAATTTCTGGTTCTACTTTACCCACAACGTTTTAACTCCCATAGACCTACCTCATAGAGTAAGGGCCTTGTGTAACAGGATGAGTAAGGGAAGTTCTGGTTTGGTTTGTTCGACAAAACGGAGAAGAGAACACACTCAAACTGCTCAGACAGGAGATTCAGAAGCTAGAAAACAGCATTGATTTGGTAAGGTGTAAATGCCAGTTTTAGTTTAGTTGCGAAAAGGCCTGTGTAAGGGGTGGGGAAGAGGACGCTATATAGAAGGCAGAAAACAGCATTGACTTGGTAAGGGCACGATTACGATCTTTGTTTAGTTGCGAAAAGGCCTTTGCGATGGTTGGACACAGTCAATTTAAAAGCGGTTGGTTTCAATAGAGAGACACGTGTAAGACCTAAACGTAGTCACGGTTGTTTATTTTTATCCAAAATCAAAATTGTTGATCCCTTTACTTATTTTACTGTCGCCAATGCATTTCATTTTACATACTATTTCTCCTACCTCAATTCTAGTATTTTCCACAATATGCCACTGTATTGCCCTATTGGTGAATGACGCAGCTATAACGCTCTCTTCAATTATGATTTTCTCTAGGATGCCTATTTTTAGTTTGAGTGCCTTTTGATATATAACAAAAAACTTATTCCCAAGAATAATTTAATGAAAACATCACCATTATTGCGATTTAACTTTATCAAATGGCGAATTTAAACAATATGGTATATATTTGTGTATAAAACATTAAAACTATACATGTATGCAATACAAATAATTCGTTGCAATCTAAATTTTTGTACATGCATATCAATACATGTATACGCGCGTCATAATATGACCATTATGATAATGATACCTGTTCGCTAAAAATTTGGTTACAACTCCAATATTCCTTAATAAGAATTTCTGTAACTATTCAAATAAACATTTATTTGAATTACGGTTACAAATCCAGTGTTCATTGTTCAAATATGGCTACGAATCCAATATACATTTATTTAATTTTTGAATGCAAACTCAACATACAGTAATTAAAATGTTGGTTACAATCACAATATATATGTTTTTAAAGTTTGGTAACGAATCCAATGTACATTTATTTGAATTTGGGCTACCAATCCAATGTAAGTTTGGTGACAAATCATTTCTATTTATTAGAATGAATCTAACATACCTTTATTTAAACCTTGGTTACAAATCCTATGCACATTTAGAATCTACTTGAATTGAGGTCGCAAATCCAATATACATTTTCTTTTAAATTTTGGTTGCACACTCAACATACATTCATTTAAAATGTTGTTAAACTGCAAATATACATTTGTTTATATGTTGGTTACAATTCCAATACACATTTAAAATCTACTTTAATTTTGGCCACACATCCAATATACATTTTCTTTTAAATATTGGTAACGCACTCAATATGCATTTATATAAAGTTTCGTTACACCCCCAATATACATTAATTTAAATTCAAATTTGGTTACACATCAAATATGTATTTATTTGAATTTTGTTTAGCGAATCAAATGTTCCTTTATTCAAACTTTGGTTTCAAATCCAATGCACATTTAGAATCTACTTAGATTGTGGTCGCAAATTCAATATACATTTTATTTTAAAATTTGGTTACACATTCAATATACACTTATTTAACATTTGGTTACATCGCCAATATACATTTGTTAACATTATGGTTACAAATCCAATATACATTTATTTTAATACCGTTTCACACGATATAAAGATGAAGAAAATTGCTGACCTTCAACTCAAGGTCGTTTGCGATCCAAAGAACAAACAAGCAATCGAGAAACAAATCGCGCAGTGGAACGAGAATCTCGAGAAACTCTACATTGAACAGTCTCCGGTGCTACTCCGGTGCTACATGGCCTCTTTACAAGGCTCCGAACTACCAAACCCTAATTGATATGTTTTTTTTAGGATGTGACAACGTCAATTACGTCATTTAGCCCAGGTTGCGATTTTTTGCCATTTATTAGTAATCATTTGATTTATTTAAAACAGCTTTAATGTTTAGATTTGCCCTTTGTTGTTTACCTGTGATATTAATAAAGCAAATCCGTTTTACTACCTGACTGAGACATAATTGTCTAGATAATTACCAGTGCACTTATCTTATGTATACTCGATCTATACTCATTAAGTCACACGGAATTACTACAAGCATGCATGTAAGCACTAATATTTGATTGAATTGTATTATTAAACACAAATATGTCATTATATACAATACCACCAATATTGCTTCTTTTTTATTACACAATTTATCAAATTTTTGTACAAACTCATCCTGGAAACATACATGTATGCATAAATCAAAACACCCTCCCATTTATCCCAACAGAACCTGTTGAGCTACGTCAGCGAGCAAACGAAATCAGTATTAAGTCGCGTGGGCGTGTTCACCGTGACGTCATTCCACGCGCTTGTATGCGCGCCCACGCCCCAAAGCGCAGCAACGCTCCTGAGCGCCCCTGGCGGACAAAAGAAGAAAGGCGGCGGCATCCTGTCGACCTTCAAGGCCGATTCAGTGACGCAAAGAATGAGATCAAGGCCGCTGACGAATATTGGCAGTCAGCCAAGTGTGCAGACGCCAAAGTAAGGAAAAGGTTTGATTTTGTTTGTTGGGGAAGCGGCTTATATACGTTGACAGATTCTCATAAAATCATCATAAAACTTAAACCTTTACCTTATTCTGTATACATATATATACATGTATATCATTCTATGGACGCCAAGGTTTATTTTTAAAAAACGGAGTTTGTACTTTGCTTGTCACTTCGATTTATTTTGTGACAGTGCTCTTCCTACCGATATGTTGCTATCATAAAAAATAATGCCATGTCATTAAATCACCTCCGAGGAATCACTTTGAGGAATGTTTAACAAGTGGAGATCATCCGCCACATCGGTGGCTTTCTCGCTTTGTAACCTGAGAAATATATCGTCAATTGGTTTGAGATTTGGGATACAATGCAAATAGCTGTGGTAACCTTTGATAAATGGATGATCCATTTCACAACAATTACGTGCGTAACACGTGTCAGTACTGTGCATCAGTCCTAGCTTGAGCATGTCGAAGAGACAAAGAATAAGCAGGCCTCCCTTGAGCCGATGCTCGGCCTCGGTGCCGTGCACATGAAGCAAAAGATGAAGGAAGAGAACGCGTAGTTGGTAGCTTGAAATATATGGCTTGCGCCCATACAATCTCAGTCTTTTTTCAAATGGAATATTATCTAAGACTGATAAGTTTGAGATCAAGAATTTCGCAACACGGTACACACTTTTGGTATCTTCACGTAGCTGCTTGATTATGGAATTATCAATGTGTCCAGTGTCGCATTTCTCACCACAAAAACTATTTATAAGAGTGTATAATTCACCTTGCAATGCGTAATCATTCAGGCTATGGGGTAAGAATGCTATAGCCTTTTCATTAAAATAGTCACATGTGGTTTCCATAACATACACTGGTACTAAATCAACCGTCACCCCTACCTCGTCCGATGTTGAATCATTTTCGATGGTATGACACTGCATTAGAAGGCACACACCTCCGGTTTTATCATGTTCTGTTACCCGATGTATAATCCAATTCGCAAGTCCCTTGGTCAAATCCCCACATTTATCCTCTATTACAGACTCTACTTTATCTGCTAAAACAATTTGTGACACAAGAGGAAACAGAGTTCCAAATTGAAAGGATTCTCCTGATTTTAAGCGTTTGTTCTTAGGTAGCTCCATCACATAATCGGTTTCATGAGGGAGTCCAACCTTGACTTGTGATATGATACTTCCTGTCTGTCGCAATTTCACCTCCGTAAAAAATGAATCTTTTTTTGCTAGTTCTGCAATAACACGCTTTACTATGATGTCTATGCCCTTGTAGATATGCGAGTATCTTTGGTCACTTTGGTCAATATGGACCTTTGCATCTATAAGGTCTATAAATTTATCGACGTGTTTTATATTATTTCTCGCTTCATTTGAGTCATGTTGTCGAACGAACTCGGACACGTTGTATTTTATTTCTTCATGATATTGCATACCGATTGGAATAATGACATCCTTTCCTTTTGTACCGGCTTGACCCAATTTGCCTTGCTTGTTACCCATTGCGCAACATTTATTTATTATAACTTTAAAAGATATGATAATTTACATCATATCAATAATCATTGTGATGGCATGTCTCCAATTTCGCATTTATTCAAATATATCACAATGGATTATCAAGTCTATATGCCTATATCCTGACAGATTCCTTGATTAATATTTATCCCTATCTAGTATTAAGATATGTATCATAAATAGAACGTATGTATCATTTCTGAAATATCCATGACTGTTTAGCAAGTACAATTCTCTGATTAATATTCTAGTTGTTCATGATAGAAATAGGATAATTATATTATGTGCCTTTGTTAAACCCAGGGAAAACTACAATGCCATTACACCAGTGTCAGCATATCGTACATATACAATATTAATTAGCCTTAAGTAATGATCCTGAGCAGTGGCTTGGAAAGTTAAACAAACTACTTTAGTCGAGGGTACTCAACGGTTGATTCGGGCGAATGTTTATTCTTTAGCAGTTCTTCCTTGCTTGCAACTGTTCCCAAACAGAACAAAGAATTTTTTTTCGAAACGATTATTTTACTCTAGAATTATGTTTGTAAATATTCACACCAATGCAGATGTATCTTAATTTAGTCTCTGTAAGCGAATCTTTGACGAAACAACCTAATAAACATTTAATATATTGAATTCTTTATTCTGGTAGGAGATCGTATATTTGCTTTGAATAGCTTTTCTCGGTTTCTTGCTTGCAGCTTCAGAATAAACATTTTGATGCAAATCCGCGTAAAACGCTTATTTAAAAGACGTCTGATCATCATCAATAAATAGATTGAGATATATAATTTTAAATAAACTGTTGAGTGCCCCTCTTAAGTAGCTAGGTGATTCCAAATACAGGGTAACAGTTGATCATTTTGTTCTCTCTTTGTTTTCTCAGTTGGCTCACATCGACTAAAATCACCGAATTGTTGTTCTTTAGCAAACAAGCGAACATATTTATAAATATGATCAATGTAAACTGTATTTTATTATGTTATCTTTTGAGACGTAAAGACGAATCAATTGAGAATTGTTGCATTTAAAGTGCTTGTAATTAGTTTTACCAATAAGAATAATAGCATCATTTTCTGTTGCCCCTTGATCTTGATCCATCGTACCTTCCAGGCATTCATCATTACCAACCCAAATAATAATAAGCATCCATATATATCAGTAATCATGTTAACACTACGACCAGATTATCAGGTGCACATGTTTATTATATGTAAATATGCTTGTGTTGAGTAAAATGGTTGTATAGCTACAGCAGTGTCAATAATTATTTAGCTCTTTTAATTCTGACAACAATTGTCTTGTCGCACAGTGAGAACTAGGAAATTGATACATACAATTTGTAAAGCCCCGAAGAAACTACCCTGACATTGACATATTGCCAGAATATATTGCGCATAACACATCGAACAATTATAGACAGTTCATTGATCCAGAGGAAGAGGTAATTGGATGGAAACAACACAAACGACTAGATTAATAATTTCTTGTTTTTCCACTCATCTAGGGAGTGGCTACATCATCTAGAAAATCGCAAATCAAAGATCATAAATTTATTCTTAAATTTGGATATCATGTTGCTTAAATCGCTTAATTTCCCGTTCTTGAGAAAACGAGTGAACCATCTTTGGCAGATACATAGATCCATATTTTGAAATAAGCATAATCCGTGTAAATAGATCCTAAGAACTACATATAAAATATTTAATCTGTCAATGACGTGAAAAAGTTTTTTTATGCGCATATGAATACTACACCGCTTCCACGTCCCATTTCTTTTGATATTTAGAGCATGAAAAGATTGCTAGCTACGAGTGTTATCGCCTAGGAATGAAGCGACCTTGATAGTCATATTGTTAAGGATAACCAGCAATTCTATGACTAACATATACCTGACGCTGTACCGGTGGGGAACAGATCTTAACGTTAGAAGCGTCTCAGAGGCACCGATTCGATTCATAACCGCATGTTTGGACGAAATATTGCACTCTAAATTTCATTGTTACAATGTCATATATTAACCTTTCATACCTCATGAGATTTAAACGATGTGACTTCATTCATTTGTTACAAATCGTTAGATAATAATATAATTTTACAAACCTACATATAAACATATCATTCAAAATGCTAACTTTATTTTATTTACATATATTTAAGGTGAAAACCTCTGCCTCAAGCCAAATACATAGCAGAAACGGTTCCGAGAGATTGGGCAAGAATATGATGTTTGGTCATAACCTTAAACTCTGTACTTAATTAGATGTTCCCCCTTTAAATGCTCGTGATTAAAATATCAACAAATTGAAAATACGATATATAGACGATTGTTTATAGTGTTTGTTCAATACTATATGAATCATGATTATTTTGTTTATCATGCGTTAAAGACCGGTTGAATAATGACACAATTTTGCTATAAAATTGGAACTCAGACAAACAATTGCCGCGATTTTCACAAATATTACAATATATATGCAACCATTGGTCATGATACATCCACACCTTCAAACATTATAAGCATAGTAACTATATAGGTTCTATCATTTTTTTCTCAATATTTGAGCGCGAACATTTTATTGCTTGAATCTTATTTTGTACAGCGCGTAAATGTATTTTTTAAAATTAACATTCCAACTGTTTATCTGAATAGTTATACTTTTGCCTATTGCTGTGATACACGGGTCTTCTAGTTAGTTATAAGTGATAAATGTTCTAGAGAAACTTCATTAGCAAACAACAAATGTATCGCTTAAACCACCAACTATATTATGTCTTTGTCCTCAATGTTCCAACCGCTCAACTATTCAAAACATTTTGTAAGACGATACCAACAAATTCATTGTCAGTCCAATAATCATTGAGCACATATAAATATATAATTTCAAATGTTAATACGTTTTTAACATATCATTAATATGAAAACCAATAAAAAGCAGAAACGGTTCCGAGATATATAGTTGTTTTTCAAGTCATCAACATTTGAGCGCGGAAATTAAAAAGTGAAATATCATTTCGTTCAGAGTTTGATGTTGTTAGTTCTGAATTTATATTCAACCTATTATTCTGAGTAGTTATACTTGTGCCTTTGATGGTTAACCCCGGGTGATCTAGTTTGTAGTGAGAACCCCGGGTGATCTAGTTTGTAGTGAGAAATATTCTAAATAAATTTTATTAGCAAACAAGAAAAAATATAACGCTTAAACCATCAACTATATTATGTATCTCTCTCAAATGTTCCAACAGCTCAACTACGTTACCAACCAAAATTATTGTCAGTCTAATAATCATAAGAAGGCATCACCATCACTATCATCTTCCTCATCATAATCGTAATCATCATCCTCATTATCATCATCATCATCATCATCATCATAAATTTTAAACAATCTGCGGAGTTCCCCATTTTGTTTGTATTCATCAAGACCTATGCTAGCTCTGCAATCACACGTTTGACTATGATGTATATGCCCTAGTAAGTATGCGAGCATTTTGTGTCACTTTGACAAATGTGGGACTTTTGCATCTATAAGGTCGATAAATCTATCGACGTTGTTAATATTATTTCTAGCCTTATTTGTGTCATGTAGGTGAATGAATTCGGACACGCTGTAATTATTCCTTTTGTCATTACCATCGTCGTCAACTCCTAAACGCCAACCGATTGGAATAATGACATCATTTCCTTTTGTACCTGCTTGACCCATTGTGCCTTTGCGACATTTATTTATTGTAACTTAAAAATATATAATGATTTACTCCATATCAATCATCATTGTGATAGCGTGTCTTCAAGATCTCATTTATTCACAAATATCCCGATCACATTGGATAAGCAACCCTGACTGTCTATATCATGATCAATTCATTGATTGTATAAATATATTCCTATCTAATATGTAAATGATGGTGTTAGTGATAATAAAATAAGTGTAAGGCTACTGAAATATCAATGAAGATTTAGCTCTTTTAATTCTCTTAATAATGTTCTGGATAGTTTGGATAATAACTAAGATAGCTTATACATTCTCTCTGTTAAACTTCATGGAAATCACCCTGGCATTGAAATATTGCCAGGACAGGCCCATATCAATTCCAATAGCAACTGTTGTATTCATTGATCCAGGAGGAGAGGCATTGGAATTAAAAACAAACGACTTGAGTCGCTGGGTGATTTCAAAAACACAATCGTATTCTATCATTGTTGTCAATGGATCATATTTGGAGGCTTAAATTGCTTCATGTGTAGTTAGTTAGAAAAGGATTGAAAATAGTTATGGCAAATACAAAAATATTGATTTTATTTTAGCATGATCCATGTAAATACAGTCAAAATATCGCATATTAAACATGCACTCGTTGTGAACTAAATGAATTTAATCGCCTGCAAATACAAGACCGTCCCAGGCCCATATTTTGTTTACATTAAGGGCATGACCAGACTGCTAGCAATTGAGGTAATCGCTTCAAGATGGGGCGATTTGGGTGGCCATATTGTAAGCGACAACGAGAGATATCTGGCCTCATAAGTGTCTGACAGTTCTAAACGTTAGCAGTGACTGAGAAGCTCCTTTTTTTCTTTTTAATGCCTCTTGAGATTCATACGATGCGATTTTGTTCATTTATGTTTTATAAACCGTTAAACAATAATATACTTTTCAAAACCTACACATAAACTAATGATTATAAATGCTAAGTTTGATTCAGAAATCTTGAATGCTAAAAAAAAAGAAACATCAAACTCCACCTCAATACATAGATTAATGATTTATTTGTAGCCACATCTGAATCCTCTTCAAATTATGGACACATTAATATATTTTAAGAATCACATCATGAAAAAGGATGTTAATTTGGTAAAATATATCTGCTATACTTCAATTATCCACTGTGTACCAATTGAGCATTTGTACGCATTGCTATGTATTCATACGTGTAACGTTTATATCAATTTAGATAACCGCTGTACTGTAGGTTTAGTTCAATGCAGGATATTGTCTATAGACTATAATATGGCCATAGTGTGACTTTGCAAACAAAGCTAAATCGTGTCTAGATTTGATAGTCTACATTAAATTAAACGTAATCGGTTTCTTATTTGGTGATATATTGATGAGTGTCCATTCTTTGAGAAATACACAAATTCTCAGTTTTTTGGTAATTTTTCATTACTTAACTTATGTATGTCACACAATGTAAAATTGACTGAAAATTATGGCATTATTTATTGAAAGCTTAATAATACAGTTACCTGAATACACATTACATTGAAATCCATAGAATATTAACACATTTATTATCAAAATGAAATTTTAAAAGATAAGAGTGTCCATCGAATGACAATCCACCCTTGCATAAACGGCGACACTGGGCAAGAATGATCAGATGTTTAACAAATCGACCTCCCACACTACAGCGACAGGATCCTTTGTTTTGAGCATGCTAATGATATCTTCAATGTCCTTAGATGCTTTGTAGTAAAATATACCAGCATGCTCTCCCTTTAGAAGTGGATGATTAAACAGCATTGAGCCCATTTGGATAACATTACATTTGCCTTTACACTGAACATGCATGTCTAGGAGGCAGATCACGAGTAGACCACCCTTGAGTCTAGCCTCAGCCTCAGTGAAGCACATGCAACAAAAGTTGAAGAAAGAGAACTCGGAGTAGGTAGCTGGGTATTTAGGGCGTTCGTCCATTCAGTTTTGTCAGTTCATCTAGAGTTAGGATGCTACGCCAAGTTAAGATCCCACGGTTAAATAGATGGTTTTTTGAGACACACAAGTTTGATATCAAACACTTGGAAACCCGGAACGCTTGCCTTTGTCCCCTGGAAGCTGCTTCATTATATCGTTTTTGATTTATCCAGTGTCACATTCATCTGCATTATCATCTTCATCATCATCATCATCATCATCTTCTTCATTATCATCATCATAATCTTCATTATCATCATCATCATCATCATCATCATCATCGTCATCATCATCATCATCAGAAGCAGAAGCAGCACCATCAATCTTGACCAATCTTCGAAGCTCTTTTTGTGTGTATTTATCAACCCCTTCAGTCTTATCCTGCCATAATTCATTTTCGATAAAAAATACTTTGCACTCATGTGAATATAGATGGTTTAACTCTCCATCTTGTGCGTACTCGTCCAAACTTTTGGATAAAAATGCTTTTGCCTTTTTATTTAATGAAGCACGCGTAGTTTCAATCACACATACTGGTACTAAATCTACTGTCACCCCTACCACGTTCGATTTAGAGTCATTTGCGATGGCATGACACTGCATTACAAGGCAAACGCCTCCAGTTTGCGTATGCGCTCCTACACCATGCATTATTCAATGCGCAAGTCCCTCGATCAATGCTACAGCTTTATCTTTAACGATTTCTGATAAATATGAAACAGGGTTCCATGTTGAAACACATTTCTTGTTTTTAAGTGTATATTCTTAGGTAGCTCCATCATATATTCGGTTTCATGAGGGAGTCCAACCTTGACTTGCGATGTGATACTGCCTGTCTGTCGCAATTTTACCTCGGCAAAAAAAAAACGAATTTTGCTAGTTCTGCAACCACACGTTTGACAATGATGTCTATGCCCTTGTAAATATGGGAAAAGCTTTCTTCACTTGGGTTAATGTAGACTTTTGCATCAAAAAGGTGTATAACTTTATCGAAGCTAGCTATAAGATATCTTTTTTCGTTTTTGTCCCATCGGCGAATGAATTTAGAAACATTGTATTCAATAATTGAGGTACCCCTTCTGGGAAAACCAATCGGAATAATGACATCATTTCTTGTTGCTACTGCTTGACCCATAGTGTGTTTTTGATATATGTTTATTACAGCTTAAATAATAATGATGTATTGGTAATCATTTGTATGTAAATATCATGTCCTTTTAATCTACTCACAAATGTCTCGCATATATTTAACTTAAGTATAAAAATTTTATCCTTAATTCTTTAAGAAATATATCCCTATCTAAAATGTTAATACTCCTGTGGAAAAATTATTGTTCGTGTGTGCAGTTTTCTGTTTAATTACATACCAATCATGCACCTTCATCATGTATTCCCTATACGTTTCAATATACGTAATAAACCAATATCAACATGGATATATGTTTGAATCAATGATGTTAAATGGATGATTATTTTATCCACGATGATTAATGTATACTCGACAACAAAAGAAGTGTCCGGTTGTTCAAATCGATGTAACTTCAAAGGTATTTGGTTGATTTTTATCAATTATGTACCAAATTAAACAGCACATAATGTGAGTTCATTTATTAAGTTTTTACGACTCTTTATTTGTAATCGACGATTCGGCGAACTCTTGAAAATGAACGAACGAAATAGCGAGTAACAAACGCTCAAATATAGATTTTCATGTATGTTTGAACTATCTTGCCAGAAATATTACAGGTAATTGGTACATTTGGACTATTTATCCTAAGCATATTCAAAAATTCAAGTCAGTTGCGGCGATTGCTCGAGTTGACAAAGTATTTTGCGAATGGTCAGACGCTAGGCACCGGAAGTGCCAGCTTTAGTACAATTGTTCAAAACAACTGTTTGAATATGTCAAATGCTGTCTTCACCGGTTTAATGGGTTTACAACCGTTTTTGAAATTACGTTTTGCGTATTTTCTGGTTACTTCGAAACACGATATTCATCGAAAAGTCACATTCAGTGAACCTTTGTTTAATCCGTAGTTTAAGTTTTTCATCAATAAAAAAACAATTTTTGTTCATGTATTTTCTGGTTACTTCGAAACACGATATTCATCGAAAAGTCACATTCAGTGAACCTTTGTTTAATCCGTAGTTTAAGTTTTTCATCAATAAAAAAAAAACAATTTTCGTTCATGTCTAAGACAACCTGATGGTCGATTTCCACGCCCTAGCCTCGTAGCAATGATGCGCGCAAGCGTATGCCTCGATAAACAGATCGACGCATTCTATTCAATTTTAGAGTGATAACGCGGCAAAAATGACCGTTAAACACTTTTTCATAACTCGTAAATCTAGATTACAATGTTCTAACCGATTTAAAGCGTATTCACTTAATAATCCATTGTTTGTGCAAAACCGCGCCTATATCAACCGTATTTTCGATGCATTTCGCGACATCGTTTATATAGAAAACGAGGACGACCTTTTGGTTTATTTTTTCTATTCTGCTCACCCTTGAAGTTAATATTGACAATCACAGTTTTCGTTCGAACATAGCCCAGTTAAGTTATCCCTTTCAAATTTTGCCGAGTTTTTTCGAATATTACGGCTAGGCTATGGAGCGAATGGAATTCAAAGTGTAATTAACAGAGTTTAGAGCATGTGAGCTATCTTGAAATCATACCGCTTTTATTGTGTAATGTGATTAAGACTGTTTTCGCAGTTAAGCGCCAAAAACACGTTTTTTCCGACCTTTTACGATGTGCGCTGCGACGCCTGTGGCATAGAAATCGAATATTTCTCACCGTTTTTAAGTTACAAAAACCTTATACTATTTCTAGCACATAGCGCCTTTCCTCCCCTACCGATACTCATTGAATGATGATAGAAATCAATGTTTCTTAGCCCTTCGATAAAACGAACGAGATACTCGTCAAACGGATTCCAGATTGTCAGGTTTGCGGGACGACCTATAATTATCATAACTGACACTAACATACGTGTTTTAAATGGTTCCACTTTTGATACAAAGAAAAAAATATTAACCTAAAATGGCCGGACATTTCTTTTGTTGTCGAGTATACATAATAATCACTTAAGCGATCCTTATTTCTGATTTAAAATGAAAATATTGTATTATCGCCCAGCAATGACACTGCATTAAAACATCTGTCAAACAACCGTTTTCCATGTCATAAAGGGAATACAACATTCAGATGCAGGATTGGTAGATGTTTATTGCACATAGGGAGTCGAAGTCGATGCACTCAGCCCCCGGCTTCGTGCATCCACTTCGACTCCCATCGTGCAATAAACATCTACCAATCCTGCATCTTCATCATGTATTCCCATAATGTTAACTGTTTTGGTCGATGTGTTGTTTCTTTAAAATGTGTGATATTGTAATCATACAGCCGCAGATGAGACAAGAAAATAGTTGGTTTACCATGCAACAACTTGAAACCTTATTTCTATAAACGATAAATAATCAAAATTAAGAAATACTATTTTTACCAAAATGTAATCCTATTTATGTAGATAGATGAATTCATTTGGCTCATTTAGATAGCTAAAAACTCGCGAGGAACATCTTTTTGAATTGAAAATTAAAATTATTGTGTATGCGACTGGTTTCATTTATATGTCAATATCGCACTCCTAGCTATATTTCGCTGAGTAGGCCTACAACTTAAATCGAAATTCCCAAAGACTTTGTTAAACAAAATTTAGATAATGTTACATATATTCTTATGGTAAGAGGGAGCTTTTTAAACGTTTGTAGATTGATGAGCTTTGAAAAGGAACATTTTTTTTTCGAGGAACACCTCATGGCGTGCACTTCTAAGCATAATAACATATCACGATATATTGAACCGAATTGTCATGTTTACCATGTGAAGAATCTACTCTTTCATCTGCATCAATGCTTGATTTACTATACGAAACTGTGTCAAAAGTAGTATTTTTTATGTTTGATTTGATTTTTTTGTTTAATATTTTAAAATAAATATCAATAAACATAACAGTAAATGGAAATTGCATTTATAGTTTGTTGCTTAAAATTGCTTTGATATATCATTAAAGTATGTCTTTGCTGTCAAGCCGATCTCATTCACATAAAAAATGATTCATCACGTTTAGATATAATTTCAATGTTTAGTCAAAAAAGATCAAGTAGCTCACTTTTCGGTGGGAACTCAATTTTCAATTGCCTGTTCTATCCTATATATATTTATTTTAACTTTCACTTTGCTCAGTATAACTGGCACATTTTATCATTAACCACATGTTGAGGAGCGCATCATAATCCGTTCTTTTAAATGCTTGAAAATTCGAGGAACTTGTTTGTAACATTTTTATGGTAAAAATTGGAGAAGAACTAATCATAAAGTCGGCTAGAGTGAGCCTACTTTGAGGTGTCTTATCATTTGATATTTCATAAACAGATATTCGAATTCTTAATTTTTGCAAATGGTGTTTTCCCG
>LQRL01069533.1:6923-25362 GCA_001703475.1 Hydroides elegans
TCTTTAATGTAAATAAATAGTTAAAAACTAAGAATCGTCAGCTGTCGCTTCCCATGTGAACACCTTGCCGCTCCATTTCCGAGCCTAAAAGGCGTGTCGCTTCCCGTGTGAACAAGCCCTAAGGGCTTGTTCACACGGGACGCGGCAGGCGGCAATATACTTATATGTTCTTTACAGACTGTGCCGCAAGTTCTATAAAGAACATATCAGTTTATTGCCGCCTGCCGCGACCCGTGTGAACAAGCCCTAAGAGTCTGGTCATTAATGTCGTTTTTAAGGGAAACTCGAAAACGCACCAAAACGCTAGGTGCAATATCAAAACCAGTCGACATTCCAAAAGCTTTAGAGGATAGGGTTTACTAGAAACAAACTGCACGAAAAAAGCTTTCAATGTGGAAGGGCACACAACGACACATTTTCAAAAAGTAAATTTTCAAATTGTAAAAATAGCTTAAAACAACATTACATTTACAAAGAACATCAAAATAATGGTTTTTGAACATTCAAATGTTACAAAAATGTTTTCCTTTTTTCCAAGCCAGCTGAGCGGTTTCTCCTTTTCTAGCCAGCTTGGAACAGAAAAGGAACACCTTTTGCGAAAATTGAAATTTTGAATATACCAAATTACATATCATATTGTGTAATTTATAGTTGATTATACAATTGCAAGCAAGTTTAATTAATTTAGAAATGAATATTCTCATTATTTATTGTGAAAATTAAGAAATTATAAAAAAAGTGTTCATCAAACTTCTCAAATCTCCAAGCTAGAATGAATTTTCTTAAAATTTCCAAGCCAGCTAGAAATGGGTAGGGAACACCTTTTTGGGGGAACAGCTCGTGGGGTACTCTTCAATGTGGCCAGGGTCTTAAGATGCAATTATGTTTAATTTCGAGGAAGGTGTCAACTATTTATTGGTAGTTTGTCAATAAATATAAAATACAAAGATATATTTATACATGTAGCAACATATTTTTAAAAGTTTTCACAGGCAAAATCATGTATTGAAGGATATATCGTCTAATGAAAATAGCGTTTTTGCCGTATTCGTCTTACTTATATCACAATTTAACACACTGAGGTAAAGACAAATTACGTTTGTCGTGAAATGATTACCGTGCGTCCTTTGTTTCATAATTGAGAAAACATGTTCATATGACACCGAATGAAGATGCATACGCTCCAAAAAACAAAACGAAGAAAAAAAAACATTTTTATCTTACAAACGTTGCGATTTAAAAAAAAATATATTTTCATATCATATTCTGCAAGCACATGTACATTTACAAGTAGGGAACTCATACAGAACTTTGGGAGCGGCTCGTTTTTCTCTTAGGTGACAGTATATAAATATGTCCTTTCAAAGTCAGTTGTCTACATAGTTGATAATTGCATATGAATGTCTGTCACTGTGACTCTTTGAATGTCACCTTTTTACATCGTTTCATGAAAAAGGGAATCACGACACAAATTACCAAGATCTAGCTTACATATAGTGAAACAAGTCATGGCAAGCTGACCGGGTGTGGTTCAAAATATTACAAAATTCTAAAGGTTTGGAATAACAGCAAAAGGCTAGTTTGGATAAGATTATATTTTAGGAAAACAAGATTTTGAGTCGATTTTATGGATTTTATACAGCAATTCCAATTATCTAAATTCTTCCTAAACTTAAGATCCATTTGATTAAGTTTAAAAACTGGCAGATACATAGACATGAATACCGATGCGTAAAAGTGCGTCAACCCAATGAATTCTTTGTATAAATTGTTGACCTAATTACTGCTTAACAATCAGCCTTTGTAGTTTCAAATATAATTTGATTGCATATTTTGCTATTCCTTTACACGGAAATTCGTTAAAAAATATGTTGAACTATTCATTTAGCTCCAACAACATAGTCATGGCCTATTTACAGTAATTGCGTTCAAATTATACCTCAAAGTTGAAGGTGTGGTTTAGTTTTGTAAGCTTTTGAAAATTCAAATTAAATATTTATCTTCCAAATGCATTAGCTATATTAAGAACAGTTAAGTGCATGTACTTTTGGTTTGAAATTATTGTTAAAAGCGGTATATCACTCATATATGTAAAAATCGTTATTTAAACTTCAATATAGAACTGTACAGTGACAATCAAGGGGCAACAATATCATGCATGGCTCACGAGTAATATCAACTATAAAAAAAATCATTTCCACTTGAAACGCGCAAACAACGTTCAGTTCATCGTGTTTTTGAAATGACGTTATATCTTAAACATGTATACTCCCGGTTGATCTCTCTGAACACATCATCTCTTACTCTCAGATGGCACTTGCTCTGAAGGACCAAATAACGACTGTATATAATTCATCACTCCTCCCTTGTTCTTTGGTTGATTCGGCAAATCGATCACCGGACATGCCGTCCGTTTCGGTAACTGCGCTTTCCAAAAATCCCGATATAATGCCTCACCCGAGGTATCCCATGGCTTTTGGGGTCCATCCCAATGCAGCAGTTTTGCATTGGCGACCTTTTTAAGTGAAACTACGTCTGGATTGAGTTTGCCAAGGCCATTGACATGCCAGTTACTGAATGGTAATACTGTGATTTCGTCCTGCATGAATAACTGCAGAATAATATCATTGTCTTGGCTCCACCAGGGGTCAGTGGATGTTTGGTATTTCTTGCTAAGTTTAACAGCCGCTTTCATCCAGAAATTGATTTCACCTTCTAGATATTCCCGTTTTCGTTTCCATTGATTCATGTTGAACACGGATACGCTGGTATCAAATATTTTTGAACCTATATTCAGCGATTTATTATAACGGAATTGGTAGAGTCGATATGTCTCTATGGAATCTTTAAGAACCATTTTGTATGTTTGTATGTTATGCATGGGCCGTGCTATGCTCAGTAGTTTTCCTCCGGAAAACTCCACCTTCCATAATTCGTTAATATCACCAAGAACCATCATATCGTCTTGCAAATATAAAGCCTTTTCTAATTTTGGAAATACTTTGTGTACCTTAAATGGCAACAGATCCATGCAACTTGGTGGATTGTCCTCTGGTTTGACAGTCTGAAGATAATTCCTGAATGTACTATCCATTACTTTATCTGCATTTACATATACAAAATCCAAATTATCCTCATTTAAGTTCGGAATTTTAAAACACGTCAAGTAACTCCTAACAAAATCATCATCCCCCTCTTCACAATATCCAAGATGAAAAATCACCGTGTTATTTGTATTTTTCAAAATGGAAGAAATCAAAAGCGGCAATCCAGCCTTTACATTTTTATCCACCATAGATATCACGTGTATGACATTGTGCTTTTTTGAATACTTATTTAATGTGGATTCAGTTTTATTGTCATCCGAATCCATAACTGCTTCATAAGCGTAAATATCCTGTGCATCCGAAGGCATACTCGAGCCGGGGTGATAGAGCTTGGCTCGGCTGTCACTTTGAAACCAAGACCATGTGAGCATATTTAAAGAAACCGAAAAGCAAATAAAAAACAGGGCGAAATTGACAATTGTCTGAAAACGCTTTTTCATCGCCCTTTTGCTAAACTGTCGTAGAAATACTGGTTTCGCCATTTTTTTTTTGTCTTTTGGTGAAATAAATTGTTCAGGTTTAAAACCTTAACACAGTCACAAATATGATATTATTGATGTCTTCTTTCCATTTACACATGTTTGATTTTTGAATTCCATCGGCGAACTATTCGTGTTTTATTTCATCAATAAATTATTATTTACATTTTTTTTCAAATTGTTATTCAATTTCTGATATAATTATCTGATTCCTAGACATAATGCATGTCTTTAATGTGATTGCATGCTCCAACACTTACAACTCCCAATTATATAGTTTGAGGCACAATTCAAGGGAGGTTGATTTCAACTGCACACGACAAATTTCCGAAACCATCGACATACAATGTAAATGTATCGTTTCATGGTGGCAATAGTTAATTAGTTTTTAATTGTCAATAAATTATCCACACGATTCCGGTAGAAATGCAATTTAAGGTATGGTTATCCATTAAATCAGTATTAAACACTAGTTAAAATATATATAACCAATTTAAGTTAAAATTGTGTTTCATATGATCGATACCGCAATTTTGAGTTTATAGTGTTACATCACTAGTAAACAGTTGTCAGGGAATTAATGTATGAAATGGGAAGCAAGTGTATCATGTTGTTACACCATTTATGCAGTCATTCGTGTTATACACCCTGAAAATCATCATAAAAACAGCATTTGCAAAAAACACTCGGGGCCAAAGTATATGACTCCTCCTATTCATTATATGACACCTTTTACTTTCTTAATATTGGACTACCCATTAACAAAAAATGCATTTTAGGACTTACACATATCTATATTTGATCAAGCTCGCTTGAGTTTATATAGCTCCTCATATATAAAAAGGCGTTTGGAGATAGACAAAGTATCAATTTAACACCCATATCTAAACCATTAAGGTTTTATCTTATTTCCAAGCTGCTACATAAATAAAATTATTTTATGGATTACAGAGCGATTACATATACATGTGTGTTCATCATCGTAAACGTAAATGGATTCATGTCCAGGAATTGACAAACTTTATATAGGACCACGCATTTTAACGGAATACATGAATCTTACTTTATAGTTATATATATATGCATATAATGAATAACTTTGAGATAACTAAGTTTAACTTAATTTACTTAAAAATGTAAAATATAGATAAAAGCTATATCACAGGGATGGTATATGCATATCTTTAAAAAGAATGCATAAAAATTAAGTTGAATTTAGGGTTTTTTCAAATGATGCTGGTGTTCCTGATGATATAAGGGCGCCTGCAAACGATTTTGCAATATCTCACATAGCAATCGCTGACGTTGCGAACGTGCTTCTTTGTGGAACCCTATAAAATTGGAAGCCATTCTTTTCAGCAATTGACCATAGCAGCACACTTGAAGAACCTGCCAATCACTGGAACAAAAGTATATTGTTGTCGCACACTTGAATTGAAAATTAATGCTTTTCAAAAAGAAGTTTAAAGTTTTGCACGAACGAACGAGTTGTTCAAATCCACATTAGCGCCGTATGGACAGGAGCCTTCATTCGGCTTCCATTGTTTCGTATTTCATTTGGCGTCTCTCCTGGACTTAAAAAGTAATTTGACATTTTCACTAGAAATAGTATGTGGCAAAAGAATTCACAAAAAATATGCGTTTATTTTTTGCTCTAATTATGACCTCAGCAAAGTGCCTTTAACACAAAACAGTGTTAAATTTATTGCACCTACCCAACCCTCCAAAGTTTGACCCGTTCCTAACGTCTAATTAAGTCTAGAGACTGGATGGTTCTAAAAAAGGAGTGCCCAGGCCTAGATCATATATAATATACTGTCGATTGCAAGACAAGTAGGGTCCCCCATCCGTCTATCGAACCCCCATATACCTCGATGTCCACCCCCTACAAGTGTAAAATTAATTTTTCACTGCATGTAAATTAAAATTCGATATTCATGAAGTACCTGTTGAGATGATTGTTTGGTAGTTGAATTTAGAGTGAAATAAGACAGTAGAAAATTATAGGTTATATTTTGTAAAAAGTCTATATTAAAGGTGACCATTGCAAATTTGCAATTATCTCAGTGTGACCGTACAGCTAGATTTTATTTACGCGGCACATGATAAAATGTATATACATGTAGAATATCATACTTTTTCATATCATTTTTGTGTAAAAAAAAAGAGGACCACACGAGCTGATCCCCACATAAGGTGTTTCCGACCAAATCTCAGTTGACTTGGAAATTTGATAAACTAATTTTTTTAGCTTGCAGATTTGAGCAGTTTGTGGAACATCTTTTTTGATATTTTTTTTGTAAAAAGTAGTTTAAATTATTATTTCAACATTGATTAAACATGTTTGCAATTGTCCGATAAACTGTTATTTGCAATATTGCTAATTTCTTATTTAAAAGTTTACCTTTTTGCAAAAGGTTTTCCTTTTCTGTTCCAAGCTGGCTAGAAAAGGAGAAAAAACCCAGCTGGCTTGAAAAAAGTGAACAACTTTATGCAAAATGTTAGCGTTCAAAAACCATTATTTTGTTGTTATTCGTAATTTTGAAGTTATTTCAACGTGATTTCACCAGTTTTTGAAAAAAAAGTGCCGTGTCGCGGGGTGCCCTTCATACAACAACGTAATTACGTTAACACCTTATATGATAGGAATAATACCCGAATGTTCCATATCAATATGGTTGTTGACACAAGGGAAGGGAAAAATACCCGATCGAGCCCGAAGGGCGTGGGCATTACTTTTTACTATCCCAAGGGTCAGTACCCATGTTGGTATGGATCCCGATGATGTTATTCCTTTTATTACATGAATAATTTTCTTGAAATTTCAAAATATTCAGGGTCCTCATTACCGGGCAATATCAAAAGTGATATATTTACCGGGTGATATTTCCCTGCCATAACACGTCAACCATGTAATAAATATAGATATAGATACAAAGATGCGTGATTTTCTCAACACCCCAAATGCTATTTATGAATTATTTGAATCCGATATCTGTGAAGACCTGAAAACAAAACCATGGTTTTGCTATTTTAGCATCTTTACCAAGTGACCTCGATACACGTTTACATAAATAAATGTTCGAATAAACATATATTTATAGGAACGTTTGAGATGAAAACAAACTTTTTTTCCCGATTCAAAATTTGTGCGACGGGAGAACATATCTATTTGGAATTTTGTAATTTAGTAATTTCATTTTAGTGTCTGGCCTTTCCCCCTTAATACTTTTTGATCTGTACAATTTATATTTTTATGCAGTCGTACGGCTGTTTGTGGTTTTTGTTGAATGGGCGTTTCATTTAACCTATATCTACTTTTAATTAAATATAGGAACTGGATGACCCGATTATGTGTATAAGTATGTTTTCCCTCTAAGTGCAACAAAACATTTGTTTAAATGTACATGTAGGAAACGTCGTTTTATAGCGCGGAGGGAAGTATCTTTTCCCTTACTTTCGAATTCCGCCGTAAAAGCATATTTCCCAGATATAAACGTTCTATCCTATTCGGAACATGCATACGGCAAAGGTCAATCATAAGACGCCGCTATTGCACGTCACATTGCATGGACGTTTGTCCAAGGTTTTCCTGACGTCATCTTTACGTACGATTTTGACAGGACGTCGGCGTATGTCCTCCTACGTCTGCGAAGTGAAAAGGGCGTCCGGAAAAGTTCAATATGCGCCCGAATAACAAGCGTACTCTCGACGTAGTGAAAATTTAGGTAAATGTAGCCAACCTAATTTGCTAGTTTTCCGTCAGTATCATTCCTCAACATACATGTATAGCAGCTATCTACTGCAAGAGAGCATCAAATGCAGTTATGTGATCGCTCAGTTTGTTTAGAAAACATCGCATCGGTAATATGCAGGAGCGCCTTATATTAACATTGAAAGAGGTTACTATCGAATGTTTCCTCACATATAGAGGGTGCTGCAGTAGTGTTGTGTATTGATTTCCGTTACAGCGCTAAATTCTTGTGGTGAAAGGACATTGATCGTTGAAACATCGGAGATGAATATGGCCTCAGCGATAACTTTCCTGCAGCAAAGAAAAACATATATCAGTCTATTTATATAATAATTATATTTTAGGCATCCAGCAGCAAGAACGCCTCCATAGCTCAGGGGTTAGAGCACTGGTCTTGTAAACCAGGGGTCGTGAGTTCAAATCTCACTGGGGGCTTCGTGGTATATTTTTTCTTCGGTGATTGAAATACATTACCTTTCACTTATCTCATCATATAGCTAAGAAGATTTATTTATTCTTATAATATCCCATTGAGTCTAAGCTGCATTTTGTTGTACAAAATAATGTTTTTGTTTCATATAATAATGTAGTTATATACATGTATATAACAAATTATTACCAATTATATTATATTTATTTCTTAGTTTAGACAAAATACAACAACTTCTCTACAAAGGTATTCTTATATAAGAAGCAATATAGTCGGAACTTAGATGTAAATACAAACAAATGTATTGATGAAATCTGGTGAAATAGCAATTCTAATGTAGATTGTTTATCGGATAAATCAAAACTTAATAATTTTATATTAGAAAGTAAGATATCAATGAATGAGTTTAAAATTTGCATTATAGGGGGATTTGATCATTTCGTTTCTAAATAAAAAAAATCCACCTTAAACCAAATAACGATAATTTTAATATCAGATGAGAGACTTTTCATATCATGTTGACATTTGGAAACAGGATATCAATATTAAATGTTGAATTTCTGCCTCATTTGCGTCAAGGAACGCGTTCGAATCCAATTGCACAAAGAACGAAACTCTTTTACAATGTAAACGTATCTCCGATATTATTACCCACCTAGTAGTGCGTGATTTCATATAAATATGTACATCTAAAATAATCCGGAAATTTTGATTTTCATTTTGAATTTATATTACTGATGTTATAAACAATTTCCGAAATCCTTTGCATACATGTACATGTATTTGAATGTATACGCAAACATATTTTTGTCGACGACTGCTGGAAAGATGGATAGTTCTTACCATCAAATTATTTCAGCTGATATATTATTTTTCATTTTTACTTTTGTAGCAAATACAAATGGACACATCTTGGTTACTTGGTAATCATACGGTATAGCGTCGTGCTCTTAGAATAACCTTAATGGCAGCGCCGCTAGTAACGCTTGTCATACTCGCATGTCGTTTGGAACTAAGCTTAGTCACTCGGACGTAGAGACGTAGGCTTCTAAAAATCTTACTACGAACTACCCTTGTCAAATAGGATGCCATGTCTATATACTAAATATATGTTGATTTGGTGTCATTCAGGTTCTTCTGTGACCTATATAGATAATTCATGGATAGACAACTGCACAATGTATCAACATACTGACAATACAAATCTTTGAGGAATAGATTAACCATGTTTCTAGTGCGAAATTACCAAACAATTTAGTTCAAGTTGACCACTAACAGACTAGAAACCGTTTCGACCACTTGACTTTAGTTCAAGTTTTGCCAGAGCAAAGAAAAAGGTTGCATGTTTAGGCTATTTATGTTAGTATAAGAATATGAAGAATAGTGCAAATATTGCCATAGGACGATGGTTGGTTAAGAGAGAGTCTGCCGTGATAGACCAATGTTCAGAGCGAGAATAAACAATTAGCATTGTGCATTTCAAGTTTGATGGTTTGCTAATGTAGCATACTCGAGTGCTAAGGTGAGAGAGGGTAAAATTACGAGTGAACAATACACCTGAAGAATTCCCCAACTACACTTAAACTACCAATGAAAAGTGCAATGGGATAAAATTGCGAACATTCCGTCCGTGTATGTATGTCAAGAATATTATACATTGCGAAAAATGTGTGTGTGTCCTTTTAAAATGTGAAAAAATGCAAATATTAAGTTTTTTGTTGGATTCTAACCTTTTATATAATGATTATTATTATCTAACCAACATTTTGAAAAGAAAATAACAATGAGCAAATAAATATATAATAATCAACGGAAAAGGTAGGCTACTTTCTTTGAGTATTGAGACATTTAAATTTCACTTTTAATGCATGTTTTATAACTTCTCTTAACGTTGAGTAAATGTGAAGTCACATATTTCTATTAAAATTCTAACAATTCATCTCCTTTGTGTATGATGTGGGTTAAGGACCATGTAATACACTCACAATCCTCTTCTAAAAACAAAAAAAAAATCTACTTTTTATAAATCATTATAAATTTGTTTTTTAGTTCGACTATGTTCCAGTACTAAAGGCTCAGATTTGTTGTTGCAGTTAAATGTCCTCTTTCATCAAAGCTATGTTTTGCCGTATAAAGTGTTTTTCGTAAACACATTGTTAATTGGATCAGAACACGTGACCCAAACATAAGAACCATTAGAAGCTTTTTATATCATACTTCAATTCATATCATTGCCCAGTCATATAAATGTCTTTTGATATTTTCATATCTTTTGATGTTATGTCGCATTAATTTTGTTGTTGAAAAGGCTAATACTCCCGAAGTGCTCCTTCTTATGCTTATATATATAATGCCGTGAAGATATCGTCGAAAAAAATACAATACACTGCTTAAATAATTTAGTATGAAAAAAACCTGCTGTATAAATATGTGTTCAGGTCTAAAGAGAATAAATACGTTATTTTTGACAGTGTGCAAATGATTTTTTAAAATTAAATATTTAATAACCTTATAATGTACGCGTTACTATATAGCCAACATTACTTTATGAATTACACTTAGATATCGAAAAGATTTTCGAGAACAATTTGATGACACGCAAACGTCGCCATAACCTATTTCAGTTAAGTTTGTCCGTTCACGATATACTGTCCTTTAACTTACTTGAACAACATTTTATTAACGATAAGGTTTACAATTGCCATTTCCTGATATTGCAATACAATTGTACGTTGTTGTCGAAAACACGTGAAATAAACGCTACTTACGAAATATGTCGCATGTAAATTTCTTGCGCTATCCTTTTACTATAGTCTAAGGGCCTGGACACATTGGAAGCTTTTCCCTGTTTTTTTTTTTTTTCCTAACAAACCTGTCTTCCAATGTATTCCTTATGGGAAACTAAAAAAACTACATAAACGCTCGTGGTTTTTGCTTTCCATAAGGAATACTTTGGAAGACAGGTTTGTTAGGGGGGAAGCAAAAGCAAGCTTCCAATGTAGCCAGGCCCTTATAGTCATTTCGTTAAGCATGTCTCTTTTAATGTGGCTCTTTTAATTAAAACCTGTTTGGATGTTGACATAAATCGTAACACATATTTCATCATGAGCTTTAATGTCATTTTCAATTATGGCCTTTTACATAACCATAATTATCATATAGCAACACGCATATATATTTCTATTAACTCATTTCCCACATTTACACAACATCGCTATATTAATTTATACAGAAATAATACGCTTGGTAGCTTCGAAAATAAGGCGGTGTTTGTACGTGTTAAATGGTCTATAGACCCTTCCCATTTAGCAATGTTAGCAAGGAAAACAAATACATGTGACAGGCAGGTATCACCTGCTTCGGTCGGCAGATGAAATACAAACAATCACGAGGTGCATAATGATTATCTCGTCCGCATCGCGAATGTTGTGGCATATTCTGTATTAGAATCTAGATTGCATCTTGGACTGCGATGGGAACGTCTGAACGTGATGTAAGAACATGTGTGACAGAAGCAATACAACGATAAAAGAATCATGTTTGAAAATAGCTACCTCTGAACCCTACCACCACCCCGGCGGTTTTGATAGGAAAACTACCCCCTCCCCGACCCAATGTTTATTTTTGCTTTATAAAAACCTAAATTGTGTTTACGTTACGTTGAATTTGAAACGTTAGTGCGATTAACTCTAGACGCGTAAAATATATGTAACGTCTTGGAACAACGTCATTGTGACATCATATCCTGACTATTGTGGGATGTCTCATTGCGACCACGTTGTGATGTCATATTGGTGTCGCGAACGTCGGAACATAAAACCACGTGATAAGAAGGTTTTTTTTAGAAAGCGGTCTTTTTTCAGCCACTCTATACCCTCAGATTGCTCAACTCCGAATCGAAATTGATATGTTCAAATAAAGAAAAAAACAACATAATAAAAGGCCTTGAAATGTTTATGGTTTAACTATTACTTATCTATGCACTTGCCATATATTTGGTTTATCTTATGTTGTGTAATTCGCTTATGTAAAACTATTTTCCCGCTCTTGGGATGTTCTTTTCCTGTCTATAACGCATGCAATTATCTCCGTTATAGCTTAATAGAAACCATTACGAAATTGTTATGTTTGGGGCATTTGGTTGCTTTTTGATGCAACGCGTCTTTGTCATCTGTCATAACAGTAATTTTCTGGGTTTTTACCATGCCTGAGTAACTCCCTGCAATAGATTATTCTGTGTTCTCTTAGTATGATCATCTGTTCAGAAATACATTTTACAGTAATATCAACATTCTGCCATACATTTTCCTCAACATATTTGTTAGGCCCTATACCTTTTTAGAAACCTACTTGCATGTGTATAACCTTTAAATCAGATATATCATTGTTGATAAAAAATATCAAACATAGTATTTTTTTGTAGTTGGTAGATAGGAATTCTTTATCGTTTCTGCCACTTCACCTTCAGATAAAAATAAGCACAAGTTAATAGAGTTATTGATAACATCACCATTTTAATGAAACACCTCATATACTATTTTATGGCTATGGAATTAATAATGATTCAACACAATGTATTTAGGCGATAGCTATTGTTACTGCAAAATATAGATGCATATAAAACATGTCAATAACCTCGTGAGGCTGATAACCTTTCGAATTGTTAGAATATGTCCCACAAGTGTTTTGCCTTATTTGAGTAAAAAATACCGTAACTTTTAATGAACATATAATTAAGCTAATCAATTTTTAAGAACTTATGAAACACAATCCTTGCATAAAGTATGGATGCAAAATCCGATGATCCCGTATAACATTGGTTGATTCGCTTAACTTTACTTTCAGTATTTAGTTTTTATTATACAATTTTATTCCTTAAACTAAAATTCATAAAGGCAGAGTGTCCGTGTTTGTGCAAAAAAAGGGGGAATTTTCATTTGGAATGAGGGAGGAATGTTATAATAATGCCCTGGCCACACTGCCGATTTTCCAGTCGGCGATCGTCGCCGACTGAATCGGAGCCAGTCGCCGACTTATTCTCACCGGGTGGCCACACTGACGATTTTTTTTGTCGGCGACTCGGCAAGCTGACCCGCTTTTTCTTTTACAGAGAACATATTCACTTTGAAAATATATGTTTCACAATACAACTATCAATAATAATTTGAAACATAATTTAGCATCAACCAGGGAATATCTTGAATTTATCAATGGATACGCTAAAAAGAGTATAGTTGATCCTATAAAAAGATGATAATCGACAACTGTTATTTAAACTTTGTGAATTAATGATGTCTAATTGATGGGAGCACCATTATAATAATGGCATAATGAATTGATTTAGCAAAAATGTTTCCCATTTCGATTGAAATAATATATTGAATTGCATCACAATTATGACGCGTTTTTCATAACAAATACTTACGTCACTATTGTACATTGACAATTAAATATAAACACTATCATGATAATTTTCCTAGCTTAACAAATTTTATCTTAGATTGAAAAAAAAAAACATGTTAAAACTTATCTTCATACCTGATTTAGTGTTATTTGTTTGAAAATCGCGTCGCGTCGGGTCGCAAGGGTGGCCACACTGGTGATTCTCTTTGATGTGCTTGCGATTGCCGACATCCACGATCCAACATGTTGGATCGGGAAAAATGCGTCGCCGACTGTCGGCGACTGAGTCGTGAGGGTGGCCACACTGCGGCGATTTTTGAGTCGGCGATCGTCGCCGACTAGAAAATCGGCAGTGTGGCCTAGGCATTAAGAGAGGTGAACGTATCCCATTGAAAAATTGAATAATTGAATACAAGCGCGGAAGCCAAGAATATAGAAATTCTATGGACCCCATGAACATCCACCTCTTAATCGTAGCGTAGATAATTGCAATTCAACATTTAATTCTGAATAAATGTACATAGTGTGGTTATAGATATCGTCGTAAGACTTTGACTGTGTTGCATTAATGCCACACCAAGAAATGATATTGCGACGTTGCCAAATAACCTATTTGATATTACCGTATGGGAGCAATTCAACATAGTGTAATTATACAAATCCCCAAAAAGTATACACAAAAGTGTGTCACTGGGCCGTGTTCTTTCTCCCTTCATTATTCACACCCTTTAATGGTTATTTACCCTTTTTGCCATTATATTGTAGCCCATAATGATTTACTATACATCTCAAAACAAGGATTGTCATTCAATCCATAGGATCCTTTGTCAGATCTCTGACATGCGACATAATTATTATATTGACACTCAACTTGTCAGGGGCTGGTGTCGTATACAATTACTTTTGACATTTTGTGCTTTATACAACTCATGGTGATAATATGCATATTATCTCTACCCCAATATAAAACTGTAATTGTATTCCCTTTAATTGTTTATCTCCTCCCAGTTTTAATACATGTTTAGATTTGCTTTTGAGGCGTTTTATATAAAACGCCAAGGTTGTGCATTTGGCAATAGCTTAAATTTGGATAAACCTGATAGTGTGCGATTGCTGTAAAATAAACGCGTATCATTTCGTTTATTCTAATATATTCCAAAAACTACAATCGTTTGAGATGAATGCACTTTAACCACCCATTTTCCGTCATGCAACTGAATGACATATAGCTAGGGATTAAAACAATTCCTTAAACTGCATGAGAAGAGTTTTACTTGTAATGTTCATTTAATTAACCAATTTTCTTTGTTTGTTTAACAATGGCATGATATGAAATAAGGTCGAGACAGGAAAATAGGAAAAAATACACGGTTAAGTAAAAAAATATTAAAAATTGTTATTGTGAATTTCAGACGCTTTTGATTCTTTGTCAAAAAAATACTTTAAATTAATATACTTTAGATTAATACATTGTTGATTCCGTTACAGCATTACATTTGGACATCTATATTAAAATGTTAGATTCGATTATCTCGTATAGACACTCCGTAGATATGGGGATATTTTTTTCTCATGTTTCATGCCCTCCAAAAGTCAGTCGGGCCTCTTGGAGGTGTGGCGTGGTCCGCACAGTAGTCCTTCGCTCCGCCATGATCGGGGTTTGATCCGAAGTCTGCAAAATATTGATTTAGTGCAAAAAAGACATTCGGTCAAATTGATATGACCCAGCATTCAGGCGACGTAGACTGATTCCAATCTTACCTCAACATTTAACATAGAGTTATCATTTTCGAATGAAATGGCTCACTGCGATGGTTCCATTTTAGATATAAATGATAACCATTTCGAAGACTATAATTTGCAACACTTGCTTAATAAGTTACCTGGGAAATTGTTTGTTGGATTTGCAATTCAACAACTGGGGGTATATAATTTAAGACACATATTTGGAAAAAAATAATATCCTGCTTATATATAATGTACACTTATTTTGTGACACTCCGAAAGTATAAGTAACACTCTTTGAACTTTAAATATCTTTCGAATCATTCCATTAAATTTTTGATATCACAATTCAATTTAAAACCATCAATCATGTTTCCCTCATTTCATTTTTCAGACAACTTAACTTTTGGGTCATTTATGTCAGATTTTCTCGTTAAAGATGCCGATAAAATTTGCACTTATTTTTTCGTCATTATTCTTCATTTTATACTTGCAAATTATTTAGATGCAAGTGGCACGAAATAAAACTTGTTTTAGTTTTATTGCTAACTCTTTAAATGGACACACAATAAACATTTTCTTCTTTCTTATTAAGTGTTTTAAAAGCTCTCCAAGGTAAAATATTCAACGAGATAACATTACATTAAATAATCACGAACCGGGGTTTTAATGTTGCCCCGAATGGCCTATATATTAACACACATTTCATCATATGTCTGATTTCAGTTACAAATGCTGTGAGATTAGGAGAATCTTTAAAAGAGAACGACTGCTGACATATTCCAGTTTATAAGTGAAGCGAACGGGAGAGGATATATGATATGTGTAGTTACATGTATATAAATGGATATTGCAGTAAACTACAGTGGATAAAGCGAATAAGAGCTTTTTATAGCATAATATTTTGGCACACGTTGATATGATAGGGGTATTACTCTATATAAAGCAATGAACTCAGCAAAACCAATTTAATTGCGAAAAGAAATGAATGTGTTCAACAACGTTGTTTCGGAACATGTGAATGATTTATGAGAAAAGCGTTAGATAAACATGGGATACACGTATTAATTAGAGAAACAATCCCTCAGAAGGAATGCATTATTACGGGATTGTGCTTGATCTTTGCTTCTTTTATTATATGAAAGAGTAAACTCGTCAATAATTCACGAACAAGTACATGCACAAACGGATTGATAGAATGAGCTTCTTAGCAGATAAAGACTTCCAAATTCTGTCAATGATAATTAACAAGAAACATGGATAAACATAGTAATCCTGTCACAATAGACGCAACAAAAACAGAATAACAAAATAAAACGTGAACACTGGAATTTACGTATTTCCCCTCTATCTAAGGTCCAGTTAATTAAGGGTTAAAGAGTTACATGGGTTAATTGGCCAAAGTCAGACCAAAAGCCATAGTTTGAATGGAGAGAGAATTGATGTTGGAGCACGGGCAAATATTTGAAGAGTAAATAGTGTTGAGTATTAAGTGGATACACATTGTTTCATTTAGACTTGACACCAACTTATGTCCGTTGACAGACTCCATTTAGTTCGGAGCAGCTTTGAATACCTGAGAGGTCAACCCAAACATTTGCGAGTGTGACTTTATAGGTGTAACATATCACCAGCTATTCGAATCTCGCGATCCAAAGAATTATTTCAGACAGGACAATAAAATTTAAATAAAAAAACGAGGAAAAATCGGATTATGGATAAAATGTTTGTTGGATATCAATAAAAAAAACATAATTTTCTCAAAATGGATAACAAAGAACCGGTATACCAAAACATCATAAAGAAACAACCGAAACCAAAAACAGTGTTCGATCACTTTCCCTGGAAACTCAAACTCAACAGTCGCACGACAGGTGATAAGGTCTTCGCTCGTTCCCGCAGCGCCTCCGACTTCGAGCGCACTCTACATAATGACGTCAATGACGTATCATATGACCCACCACGCCTTCCATCGGGGAGAAGATACAGCAGGGATGATTCGTGTACAGATAATCCTGAAAATGCTGCAACGAGACGCAGCAAAATGTTCGGCGCGCCGGTCTCATTTGATATCCAGTCGGGAATACCTGGCGGGAAGACGATAAACAATATGGAACCATCGGGGGATATGGAAGGGACCCCATCGGAGCAAACCAGGGAAGAAAATGCAAATGAGGACTCGGCGATTTATGCCAACATTCCCGCGGCCGATTGCCTTGAAACGCGAGAAGACTCCGCTCCATGCGAGCATGCCAATGTGAATGATGTATCGGATAAAAGCAAAAGAGCGAGCGTGGCTATATGTGAGGTCAAACCTACGGTACGTGAGGACGGCGCGGATGAATTTCGACGCGAGCGTAATAAAGCTATACGGCGCTCCACGTCCGTAAAGAAAACAGTGACCTTCAAGCTGGACAAACCGGATGCCTTCGTCGACCCACCATCACCGCATCCCTTTCGGAATGTTGATAACATTGTCATACATCCCAAACCCGAAACGGGCATCATCAAAAACGCCAAATATACTACTGCCAAAGAATCGTTTCTATACGACGACGTTGATGATCTTGTACCGCGCTCGTCGCAACTCAGTCCCAACGGCACCTCATCAGATTCAGGCAGAGACAGTTTCTTATCATGTTGTTCCGAATGCAACTGCAGTGGCCCCAACCACTACGAATGCGAGCGACCCCAGTGCCAAGTGTACAATTTAAAGGACGACCCACTCCAGTTCACCATGGACCATATGCCAAAGATAACTGTATCGGAGGCGGAGGTTCTGAAACAGGCTTATGAGGAGGCACTGAAAGACAATAAGGATCCGCTCAAGTTCACTTACGATCGCGTCGCATATACACCTGCATTTATCACGTCGAAGCTTGAGGATAGTATTTACATGGCGAGGAAAAATCGCAAAGTAAATAAAACGCCACGGCATTTGGAGCCGGGTGTTACGGCAAAGAGTGCGGAATATCTCAATATTGACGTTGCTCAATCGATTCTACAAGAATCACGCGTGAATCAATTTGCAACGTACAAATCCTCGGAACACATCTACGCGAGTGTCAAAGACGTCAGTGACGTATCTGATAAAAAGGAACCCCCTGTCGTTCCGCCCCGTGAAAGCACACAGAACAATGACGTCACTCGCTCAAATAGCATGAGCGATATATCACGGAGACTGCAAACCCGCGGTCGTCATCATAAACGTCCTTCAAAGAACGACCTATTGTTACTGAACAAATTCCATTCGTATACGTTAGGAGATGTAATGGATAACTATAGTAGTATTTTGGAAGATATACCTCAAGATGGTAGCCTTTTACGCCAAAGTGAGTTAGATAACAGTAAAGACGATACAGGTTCGTCCAGTTCAAAGTCACACCGGCTTTCAGAGCTTACAGACAATCCTATCAATTCCCTTTGTGTTCCTGATCATACGACACCGGTTAAATCATCAAATATCGGTTTGAAAACAAATGAGCCACAAAGCGCATTATCCCGAAATCCCCCACAAGATCAAGCCAAAGGTGACAAAGTG
>LQRL01069533.1:25372-41544 GCA_001703475.1 Hydroides elegans
AATGCGGACAGAATTCGGACCCAAACAAAGGCCGTTTTTATCTATACACAAGCAAAGAGCACAATCGGAATCCGCCATTCTAAAGCGCATGGATCTAACAACAACAAACTCGAGCGATAAAAGAGTGTTTGGTGAGCGGAAGTCGGTGAATCCGCATGCGTCGACGCGGAATGATCCCTCACAACATAATCCGCCGAGTTCAGCGAGTGTCGCCGTCGGGCCACACTCGAAAGCAATAAGCAATGACTCAACTCCTCCTCTCCGAACTAACGCACCGGAAGCGACACAAAGGGCGGCTCGTGCCCTAAATGCCCGCTTTATGGATGAGCGGAGGCAGGAGTACGCGAATCGATCCAAATCCTGGTCATGCTGGCCCGATAGCTTTAGAGGCATAAGTCCCATTCAATGTTTACCTGAGCAGCAACAGGCAAGCAATCCAGCTGTAAATAGAATCGCAGGTGCCAAAATAAATAATTCGTATTCGCAATATGGGTCAAATAATGTTCCTCAATCCCGATTATCCACCTCACCTTTAGCTGCTGGTTACAGAACCTCCTCCGAAACTAGAACGCCAGTGCCGCAATCTACTATGACACAACATAGAAGCCAATCAGTTGAATCCGGAAGCCATTTTAAATCATCTACAACTGCATCCCCTCAATCTGCCTTCGCACAAACTAGAATTCTATCGGCGCAAAACCGAAGTCTTTCAGTGGAAACGGGACGTCACCCTATACAATCTAGACCTAGATCAGCACAATCAGCGAATCATCCCTTACAATCTAGAAGTCTATCAGCACAATCTAGGACTCAGTCAGAACAGACTATAAACCCCGTATCACATCCCGTGACTCATCCTAAACCACAATCTAGAGGTTTATCAGCACACTCTAGAACTCAATCAGAACAGACTATAAACCCGGTATCGCACCCTATAACCAATTCCGGATCACATATAAACAAAGAGTCGGGGGGCCATTCCAGTTCATCCTCGCCCTATGATCAGAAAAGACAATTCCGTGATATTCGTTGGGTTGCCGATAGCAACGAGCCAAAGAAATACGCCCTTAGCAACGCGGCATTGTCAAAATCCGTTTCCATGTCGACCCCGGTGATAAAATGGACAAAATCGGAAATGGCAGAAATATTCTGTTAGCGTGTTACACGTAGTGATCAAGTGTTAAATGTACATATATATTCATTGCATAATTAGAATATTCATAGAAAATGTCGTTAACGACTTTTTTAGGATACATATATTGCGATGGACTCAACACGGATGAGAAAAAATAAGGACATTAGTATACAAATGTT
Organism: Hydroides elegans; assembly: GCA_001703475.1. Taxonomy (NCBI): domain Eukaryota; kingdom Metazoa; phylum Annelida; class Polychaeta; order Sabellida; family Serpulidae; genus Hydroides; species Hydroides elegans. Next base: position 26,687 of record LQRL01069533.1, read on the forward strand.
AATCGACGTAATGTTGTAGAGATTTATAATGCATTTCCTTATCTTGAATCTTATCATAGCATTTCAAGGGTAGTTTCAAATGAATCCTGCAAATGTAGATGTCTAATTAGTCCAGGTTTATTATTCAATTAGTCATTACTTACACGAGGTATTAATAAATATAGCTTTAATTTATGGTATTTAATTGCATTCGTGCTTAGCGGAGAAACAGGGTGCAATGTTTGAAAGGTTGTTTTTTGACGAAAAAAAGACGAACACCACTCCAGTTGTTTATGGCATACTTGCATGTTATTTATCTAACTAAATCATATTGTATCATATCTTATCAAATTTGTAATCTCATTAGACGGAAAAATAAGAATGGTCGCACGTAATTCAAATATGTTATTTAACTTTCAAAACAAGTTACGCAAAGGAAACTGGTACATAATTATAAGCGTTACATCTGACACATGTATGGTTTATTAATTTCATTGGATAGTGTTTTGCAATATCGTTTCATTTTACGACAGAAAAGGCTGACTTGCATTGTATATTTGATTTGGCAGTTTGAAAATTGTTAGCATAAGTAAAATTTTATAAGACATATAGAAACAATCCTTAAGGTAGAATTCTACCAACAAAAACAAAAACAAGAAGCTGACAAGAATCACAATATATTTAATAAAACAATCAGAGGCAATAAGTAAGTTATATATAGGCATACCATCGAACTTAAAACTTACTTGATAAATTATTGCTGAGCATATAAAATCATATTTCAATAATTTTGGTTTTGGAAATTACGAATATTTAAATATACGAATATCCATTTTCCCAGGTGCGGGCTGTATGTGAAATAGGACAGAAAAACTTCCTCTTATTAAGTTATTTGCTGTAAACTTTCAAGTGGCATCTGAAATTCTTGAGTTCATATTGCATTGTTACATTTTTATAAAATATAAATTCATAACGCTTGGGTTTTTCAATTCATACATTTTGTGCCGCCCTTAAGTGTTTAGTTGTTTAGGACTAATTTGAAAATAATTACAGTGGAATAATGGTGTATCAAATGAAATATGCATTCTTGAGTTTTGAAAATGTGTTCAACGAGGTACAGAAATACTGAAGAACATTGTGGAATTTTACTCAAGCTACCAAGCTTAATCCTGAATGGGCTTCTTTCTTCAGAAATTACAATGAAGTTATTAAACTTGTTTAATTGTCGTATGGTCTTGACTTCTATTGTTGTTCATATAGAAGCTATATAATAATAATATATTTGGAAATAGAAAATTCCGAAGTGGGAGTTTGTTATCAAAGGACGTACTTTTCAACATAAATGTTTTCGTTTATTTATTATAATAAAAGCACAAACAACAAGCATAATTTAGTTCTTTGTCTGCTCGTTAGAGTTGGACGTCAATTGCATTCCAAAATTAATAATTTTTACAGTGATATTTTCTTTTCTTATATCTTTATTTGCATTAATCTATCAGTGATTATTTAATAAACAACTTTAAAATATCATCGTTTATGGCATTCTTCAAATTCACAATAAAATTATTTGATAAAGCCAGCAAGCATCGTGAAAATTTGTGGCTAATTTCTTTTCTTTTTATTTTAATTTTATTGCAATGGATTTCATAAATCTTGATTTTTCTCGAAAATACAACTAGTTCAGCACTTCGAAATCCATAATTACAACCTAGTCATATGCATAATCCATCATATGATGGATTAGGAAACATAATATCTTATCACAAATTCATATTATTCTACACATATCTTTCTAAATAATACATTGCATCTTATTAAAAAAATACCCATTCCAATCCATTTTTATTGAATAAATTAAGGTTAAAATTCCTCTTGCTCTCAATGGCGACATCCACAGAAAGGATGGAATTCATCGAAATCACACTTAAGCCAAATCGAGGGAGGAAACTGAATATTGTGAAATGAGATACTCGTTTTATTGGAAATCTAGCTCTCGTAACACTATAGGCCTTGATATCATTAAGGGTGAATTCAAGTTTATAATACACAATAAGCAATTGAATATGTTCCCTGTTGAAATGCTGATATTAAGTGGTGTTTATTACAAAATTAAAAGCCATTTGATTTTTTCATCCATATTCAAAGTCAAGGTCAAAACAAGCAAATATTTGGCATTAACAAAAACTTATATGAAAAATAATAAAGTCACTATACAGAAACATTTATCTAGTCTAATTTTTGCAGTTAATTATTGTAATTGAATAAGATTAACATGTGCTACATGACATATTTCACACTAATTGAAACAAAACCTTTTGTGCAAGCTACAAAATGTATACGGATTCGTTTTACAAATTAGGCGTCATGACATATTTTGACATCAACATATTAAGGAGACGTGTGTGTTATGTAAATAATTTTCATCAAATTAACTACAAGTATAAGATATCTACGCAATTGGCAAAGTTCCTTTATTTACTTCGTCTTGTTCGAAATTCGAAATTGACTCGACCTAAACTACATCTAATTGAAATTGGTAAATGTTCGAATAAGCTGCTTTGCTATATTGAGGGCCGAAAACGGCTTACTTTTCCATGTATTTTCTTTTGTTTTATTGGAAACGTAACACAAAACTTAACATCGATATGTCGATAATACGCACAAAAAAACTGCATTTGCGATGTTAAAGTAAAACGGGGTATCATTTCAATCTGGAAGGCCTCGTTTAGAATAGAAAACCTTCAAATTACGTGAAGTTATTGCAAGTTACTGCAATATATGTGAAACATTTATACCTCTCCAAATAAAATAAAACACCATACTAGATATATCATAATCGGGATCAACTTATATGTGGATGCTCATGACTAAATGTCTATCACTACACCTTGTATTACTTTATCCCATGCATCAATTAGTACTAATCCAATGCTAGTCCATTAACAACTTTCCATCACTGCTAGAAATGAATTCTTTTAATCAATATTCACCACATAACCCTTTTCTCTTTAAACATAATTACATTTCCAGTTCATCGAGCACCTGAAGATTATTAATCACAACTCTCGTGCTGTACCCAATTTTGACTGGTAGAAGATGAACGGTCGGTCGGTCAGCCAGGAGGTGTAAGCTCTCTGCCCGAGGCCCGGCCACCTGACCCATGTTATTATGAGTCGCCGACATGTGACCTATTCCGTTTTCCTTCTTTTGTTGTAGTGTTTATCATAAACTGAGGGAACACTGGTGGTCAAACTTTGGTGGTGGGAAACATGCAAGGGCTATATGGTATAATGGACGTGTCAAATTTCGTATTTTCTTTTGAAGACATTATTTAATATAGGGGTTAGGAAGAACCAGTCACGAAAGGGAACCAGGTGAATTCATCGCCAGATTGAGAAAAAATATGAACCCCGCTACTGGACCAGAAATTCATTTATATATTCAATCACATAATCTCTTTATAATTCCATTTCGGTTTTTAAAAAGGTTTTCGCAATGTTTCTTTGTTTTTTTTTCTTATCAAACTTAGTCAATATCTAAAGTAGATATTTAGTTTAAAAACTCGTAATGATAATGTGATAAAATTTCGTTAGATTTTATTAGACAAAGTCATTTGATTTAAATATATATCACATAGTGCACATCGCCCTTTACATGATGTAATACTGTGATTTGAGCCACTAAACTGCTTAATTAGCATCACTTCATGTAATGGATTTACATCCGGAAAGATCAAAATCAAGTTTTAAATTTCACATTATTTTTTCGTCCCTTCAATGGAAAAAAATATCAAAACTTTTCACCGAAAACCTCTTTGACATTTGAGGTCATTCCGCCATCTCGAATTTCGCGACTCACGTGGTCTGGCAGATGGCGTTATGGCTGAACCCTACCTTTAATTGACGGTTGGGAAGTGTGCCCTTGTCGCGGGGAAGGGAGTGGGGTTCGACAGGGGTGCGGCATTGGCCCGAGGGGACAGCCAGAGGGGGTTTGTAGTGTGATCACCCCTCGGGGAGCAATAGACGCAGGTGTGGCTACAGGTAGAATGCATTGGAGGTCTTAAGAAGTGGTAATGAGTTATAAGAATTTATTATAATGCTTTGTCTTTGAAAATGGAGATGAATGCGGCTGAGGGCCGATCAGTTTTGCTATTACAGATCACGTTCATCCATTATCGCCCATAGAAATGTATTATCGCCCAGCGGGAAGGGGCTGTCACTTCTAATTGCGTGGTTTTACCATTGTTTGCTTATCTCTCAATAATTTGGCAATAGCATACTTTCAAAACGGAATATTGCATAAATCCATACGTTTTATGGCGTGTATGTGTATATAACTTGTATGAATATAAAAATGAGCAATGATTATCAATCAAATGTCATTAAAATTAATTCTTAAAAAAACTATATCTTGATCACTTTATCAAATATTAAACTTTTACTTATTTTTTCTGCTGTTATACGTTGATATAATTGCACAATAAAATGAAATTCTTAAAGTTTGATTAAAATGAAATCATAAAAGTTTGATGAAAGTTTGATGAAATCCCAAGTTTGATTATGTTGTTCATCGTGTGTATTTATTTATTCGGTTAAAATCTTGAAAATGTTATCCTTGTATATGTTTTGTATATAATATTAAATTAAAGTTATAATTAGGTTATATATGTTTATATTCTAATAACTTTGGTAACAATTGCATGTTATCATATCAAATATGTTGTGAATGTTACCGAATTATTCATTTTGTTGAAGATTTGTGTTTTCGAATTTATTTTTCTCCGTAAATTGAATACTTTTGTAATAACGCTCTTTTGTGAAAGTAAAACAAGAATATGATCATATGAAGTTTTTATTCTCCAAATTCATAACAAAATCATGAATGAGTACATTTCTGTTAAAATAAATGCAGAAACGGTGTGGTAAATACATACATATATATTATGTCCATATTTGGAAATAAAATATCGAATTATTGGTCGAAATGCAGTAATGTGATCATGTATAACAAAATCATATTTCAACAAGCAACATCTCATACGGACGCTCTGATTTTGCAATTTAAAGACTGCGTCAACGTGCTTCAATTAATTCGCAATAATAAGTATGGTCATCAAATATAATAACATTCCGAAATCAAAAAGAGCTTATTCTGAGGCTATAAAATACCTCATTTAATATACCGGAATGGGATGTAGTTAACTTCGTGTTTAACAAAATATCGAAAACACGTTATTTGCCTCTGTACTCAAAATACGTCCGTGTACATGTATGAAATTTGTGTACGCAATCAGCATCTATACAATATCTTGGATATAGTTAATAGGAATAAAGTAGCACCATAAATAAAACTATCTAATATACACTTTATATACACAATCAGCAATAGAACTCGCCAATATGCAGACTATCCTTGAAATGAAGCTCATTGCCATTCCGATGCATACCCGATTGATCTAAAGAAACAGTTCTAGGTTTGACGACGGCCCTTGGTCGCCTATCCATTGAGCTACAACTCGAAGAAAATGTTTGTTCGAGGTTACTTTTCGGCGAACACTGGCTGAGGGTTTCATGGCCGCTGTCGATGGAAATGTCTTGCATTTGAGGGGTCAACTGCTGGAGCACGAGGTTTTCAGGCGTGATGTCTTTGACTAGATTACAGTAACTATTTACAATGTCTTCAATAGAATATTTGTGGAATTTCGTCGATAGGATAACGGATTTTGATGTCAGCTTTTCTTTTGCGTTGCGAAAACTGCGCTTAATTGAGTCACAGTTTTGTTTGCGTAGTTTCATAAGCGGCCTGTAGGTGCTTGGTTTGACCTTCGGCGAACGCTTCAAGGTCGGCACAACTATCTTGAGATGTGACCTTGGTGACCTCTCAAGGTCACGCGGTGGTAGCATGGGAGGTTTGACAGTAGGAGGCGTATCCTTGACACCAACAAGACTCGCGTATGTATTGTTCATCTTTCCTGGTGTCTCAGTAACTAGATCGACTGATTTGCTTGGCGTAAGGGTCTTGTCCAAATCGATCTCGTAACCCTCATACATTGGCTTCTGTTGACTGTGTAGGAGTGAGTTTACGCTTTGGCTTCTCGGTTTCGCGTGCTCGGGTGTAGCCAAGCGGGGCCTGCTAGCAATGTCACTGGGGGATGGTGTCCTCTCCCTTCGAACGATGTTCACCCTGTCTTTGTGGGTCACGTGGTGTGATCGATCTAACATACGTCGCGGCATGGTCGAACGATCAAAGTCGAGTTCTGTACAGTCAGAGAAAGACAGTTCAGAACAATGACCCGAATCAACACTAGTGGCGTCCCATTTCTGAGAAAAATTTGATTCGGTCGAAGAGATGTTTCGCAGTTCTTTGTGTGATCTCGATTTTCGTGAACTTCTTCGTTTGGCGAAAGTGTTACTGCTCGTATTTGAAACACTGTCGATGTCTTTAGAGTACAGTTCAGCTGGTGGAGGACTCCATGGTTTCATCAGAGGAACGCTCTTTGTTTTATCCGACTTCGGCGTTTTGGCGAGTTTGGCGTTTCGTGGGAGGGTGTGGTTTGGGTTGTGTGATTCCGCTAATTCACGTTGACGCGATCGCCTTGTTGAGTTTCTCGTGGTGTTTGCTTTAGGTGGGCTCCATGGCTTAGCGGGAAGAATATCGAAACTTGTTTTCGACATTGGTCTTGCAGGTCGTGGGTTCGAAACAGTTTGTGAACGATGGGTAGGTCCACTAGGGCACGACGAAACACTAATATCCAATTCACTGGGTGATGAGAAGTAATCACTAAATCTGCTTTGATTGTGCTGCGAATGCTGAGAAACTGACGTCTTTTCAATGACTGTTACAGAAGTGTTCGTCACAATTTCATAATCCCTTTTGACAGTGACCGATCTTTGTGATGTCACTCTGTGTGATTTAGAGTGCGCACTGCTGGATCTGTGGCGTTGCGATCTGCGTTGAGTGGCACCGCTTTGATCAGTGTTCAATCCGAAAATCTGTCCTTGATACGAAAATCCATCTTCCGATTGTGTCACATTGGAATAACTCACAGCTCTATCCACTGATGTAGAATTATTGAATCCTGCACATTTCACGATATTCTCGCATTGTACGAAACACGACAGCGGTCGTTGTGGCTTCTTTATGTTTTGACGCAATGTGTTGCGATCAAGGGTGTTGTTTTGTATTTGATTCGACGCAAACGCCCTAAGTGGCACTCTCGCTGTATCAGCTGGCATGATGATGGTCACTCTTGATAACACCCAATGAAGTATCACGATGTCACGTCACTGTTGATGCTCATAAATGCCTTTCTCGCTATCCTTCGTCGGTATTTATTGTAGTGTGATGTCTTTGAGAGGACGACCTGTCAAAATAACGTGCATCATATGATCAGTGATTAGTTATTTTGATGCTTGAACGCCATGAAACAATTAGCTTATTTTCAATATGAACAGTTTTTGCTTTTTATATGTATTTCTGATCTCGTTGGTTTAAATCCTCTTTTTTGCACTTCTAGTTTGATATGCTTTTGGCTTATAACAGTGACTTATGTATGTAACACATGTTATTATAACTTAATAGAGAACGAATAGAGCAGCGTGTTGTATTGCCAATTGCTCAATAGACGGTATTATCTCATGTGGGTCTAATTGCAATCGTATGTGAAAACACTTAAGTTAAAATTTTGAGGTACTAATACGTTTAACGGGTCGATTGCAATTAGTGCGGAAATCAAAGCATGCGTTGTGTTGTGTTTGCTATTACGTTTTCTATGATCTAATAAGTTTGTTAAACAGTATTTTAAAAAGTGTTAAAGAATTAGCATTAACACATTAGGAAATTACTTGAGAAAACAAAAGATTTGCTCCAAGTGTTAAGACATAACACTTTGATACATCATGTTTCAAATTCAAATTTGAGGCCTTTTGTGAATATCGAGGCACTTTTGCCAGCCGTTCAATAAAATGCTATGTCAAGATAAAGCATAAATGCTATTCGCTAGTTGATACACTATTTTATATTTATCAGTTTCAGTTAACAAAACTTCCTATAAATATTTAAGGGCCCACTTGACAGTATCTTCATAAATATCTTAGCGCAAATGCAATTTTATCCAAATTGCGAGATATGATTAAAGCACGTTATGCAGCCTTACAGAACTGCACATAACAAACTCAACTCGTCAATGAGTTTCTTTTTCCTTTTATAATCTTAAGCAATCAGTTACTTTTCACACCATTAAATATTTCATTCTAATTATAAAGCTACGAAAAGAAAAAGAACTCATCATCAAACTAATTAAGAACATGTGCTGATGACTAATGATGACAAGGTGCGCCAGATGCAATGGACAGGGCAGGATGTTTCCTTCGGTGTCAATCAATCATGACATCTCGTGTGTGAAGATTATGAATGTTTGATCATAAGCATACGGTTCAGATCAAGCATCTTTCTCACACATATTTGGAATAGGTTTTATTATTAGTTTGTTATGCCCCATTTATCATAAATAATAATAGAATAAAGTTAAAAACTGAGCCGTTGCGCCTACCCAACGAACATCACACAAAATATATATTTTATTATCTAAATTATTACTAAATGTATGTGCATACTGATGCCTAATGAAGTAAATATTTATACACAATCGCCGGAATACATATATGTCGCAGCGAAACTTTAATTTTCAGCGAAACTTTAATTTCGCTAGCGAAAGATAAATTTTTCGGATCATGTAAGTTTTTATGTCGAAATGTTATATATAAGGCTTTTTATCACTGTTAATCTTAAACATATGTATAGAAATATATTATGGGTCATCTAACCAATCTGTCCAAAGCTTTTTATGGAGTTCTATTCAATAATGTAATCGAAATAAGCCGATTAATCCCTGAGTTCAGTTCATGACTCAACTCACAGATAATCCTATTTGGGAGTGTGCTCTATGTCACTGATACACATAATTGGATCAAAAGATACATGAAACATAATCATTTTAGACCAAATCCTAAATTTGGATTGTTAAAGCATCTTTAAAATACTATTTTTCCAACATCATCAGAAAAATTAATCTTTCGCTAGCGAAACTATAGTTTCGCTTAAACTAAAGTTTCGCTGCCACATATACATCGTAAATAATTTCCTTAGTAATGACTTAAATAAGAACATAATATTGTTTGCAATAATTTAAAAGAAAATGTGAAACTTACCCTTAAAATATTTTATCGTTTACGAGAAATGTGTAATCCTTTTGAGTGGTGTGCTGTTCGCAATGCCCACAATGTCCAAAATATTAACATCAAAATAGCAAGTCAAACATTCGGTCATCTGATCACAAGACTTTATCAAGCTTCTTAAAAATCTTGTATAATAGGCTATCCTTATAGTTGACTGATTAATTTTCAAAATTTCACTTTTAAAATGATGAATTCGTCCCAATAAATAAACAAGCTCCCATCTGCTATCATTTATTCAGCACTTCTGTTACTTTTTCTGAGAATAGTTTTCTTTTCACACATCACGTTCCAAGCAGCTTTGAATTTTACATTACACTTGTCCTGCTCCTCACATCATCTAATTGATTCTGCCTGCTCCAAGAGGCGTGAAGGTACCTTTTAAAGTCTTTCTTGCTTGCACGCAATGCTATGACGAACAATACAAAAGACCCCTTGGTGGTTGGTAAGGCGCTCAGTCTCAGAATGACTGCTTTTTGCTGCTGCAACCCCCTTGCTTTCGCGATCATGTAGCGTACGTGACGCCTCCGAAGAATGGGGGTTTCGGGGGAGGGGGGTTTAAGACTTCATGTATCATCAGTAAAGCGTCTTAATGGCAGGAGCTCACTGTGGGAATATAGACCAACACCTGTTGTTTAGCACTAAGGGCAAGCCCAACCCCTTTTAAAACGCTTATGCGTTCCGACGCCTTCCATTTTCATAAATTGCATCTGAAAGCTGTTCATTCACTCATGCTCCCTCGCTTCACATTAAAGGAATTCTGTCGCCAAAGATCTTGGGTCCATTTTGAAAATCTTAGAGTGACGTCACATCAATTCAATTCACACATGGTTTTAAACAATACATGCTTTACAATAAACAATAAAATATAACTGATACCGTTGGCCAATACTCTTGTGCATATCGAATGCTCAGTATATCCCGAAATCGAGATGTTAAATTCGACTTAGCATTCTGGCCACACGAGACGCTTCGCTCTTTTTAAACATTTTTTTTTTATTTTTGTTTCTAAACATGCGCACCGAAACTCGTGGCGGTGTTAAGACCAGGCTTCCATTTCCTTTTGGAGTTTCCCTTAATAAATACACTGGCAATTATAATTAGGAAAAAGAGACCTGATGAAGCGACCGTATCGATATGAACAAACTTGAAAATATATTAAACACATGAAACTATTACAAATATTTCAAAATTCGCCACTATAAAATGACAATAGACCATTTTTAATCCTCTCAGCCGATATTTTGAAGAGCTATTTTCCAACCTGTCGCGTTGAGATCGCCTGTCATAAGTATGCACCTTCGCAACAGATGTTGAGTTTCGCAGCGAAAAATACAAACGTTGGACCCTTAAAATGGAACAGATGGTTGATTCACAAAAACCGCTTTAGCTTTTGAATTCTATTCGCTTTATTGCCCAGATCATTATATACAAACGTGCCAATTATAGCAAGTGCATAATAAACAGAAGGGACAGGTTGTTAGGAGTAGCAATGTTATATATTTAATATAACACTTCAAATATTTGAAATTGTATAAATGGTTAAATAATATTTCTCCGTTATGTATTGTCAATAAGTGTTAATCGATGCCTTTGAACATAACTATACAATTGTATTGTATGACCCAACGGATAAGTTTAGCATTGTATTTATAGCATTTATAACGATCGATTCACAATTTTGAATATACAATGAAATGCTATAGTATATTATATATTATAACTTTGCAATATACTTTTCAATTATTTATTTACAAACTTAATGCATAGTTTTGCACGAATGCATCCGTGTTATTACCATTTCAATCGAGAATTAAAGGACGAGCATTTCACCCAGATTATCCATTTGTTTAGTTAAAATACATGTTTAAATAACGTTTCACAGTCTGTTAAATTCAAACTGAAAAGAAGGAAGTTCCTGGATGACAGTTTAATGTTATATTTGTTCTGACCATCCAACTAAACTAGTGGTCTTTTGACGTTTCTTTGCATTTCAGATAGATACATGACAATTACACAGTCGATGTTTGAGAAACTGAACACATTCCCATATAACACCAAGAATTCATTTACAAAACCGCTTAAATTTCAAGTCCTTCGCCGTAATAGTATCTCATTTTAAGACAATTTATTACCCCACTTAGAACCTTTATGGATGCTAATAAGAAACATTAAGGGCTGCGAGATTACACATATTTCGAAATAAAATCACGAATTAAGTATGAATGGTCACATAAATTGAAATTCAACCTGCTAGCAGTTTTATGAAAATTGAAGTTCGGCGTTTTCGCAGTTTTCGTGTTATTCCAGTGGAAATTAGCCCAATAAATTTGAATATAATGAGCCGATGGAATCATTCAGTTATGATAATTTGGCTCGATCATGAAAGAAATTTAAAGATCGGAGAGCACTCATCTTTTTTGCACATTACATGTACATTTTAAATATTATACAAAGGGGTGAAAGATGTTTCCTTAAATTATGTTGAGCAAAAATTGAATTTTGTCAAAAGTGTCAGCTGAGGTAAACTGATTTGCATAGGAACCCAAACTGAAGTTCCGTAATTGGTCCTTATTACCGAGAAACACTTCTCTTTTTAAAATCCTCACTATCATTTGATTATCATTTTCATATACACCAACTGTTAAATTAGCTAATTCCCCTTTGTTCTTTAACCCCGGTGAATAAATACGATTTTGAAATTTCTTTTATAAATTAAGTTTCTATTGTGGTGTTTGCTCATTTAGTCACTTATGCAGCAAAAAGGGACTGCTCTTTTAACAAAACGCAAACGTTGTGAATTTACAAATACTGTTAATTTACATGTACATTGTATGACATAGACAGATGATAATAGAATCTACTAGATTTCAACCACTGAATGCAAATTTAAAAACTCGAACCCCCGGTTTGGACATTGATTCCGGGCTTTAGCTTCCTCTTTTCTCGGTCTTTTTTTTAAAGACACCTCGGCCCTCTATATTTGATGTTTTAAATGGTTATACATGTACTTACATGTTTGTATTAAAACAACGTATTTAAGCTTTTTATCTACATTTTCCGGGGAAATATAATAAACATCAACTTTCGTCTTTCGAGCAATGATCTGGTATCCGCCCAAAAAGTCTCCGGTCAAGAATTCATGTACACTTTTACAGTTTTATATAAACACACCACTAATATTTAGCAAAGAATTTATGAAAAACATAACGCTTATGCCAATGGTTGTTTCCTATGGTTGTTTCATCCAAAATGGTTGTTTCATCCAATGTGTCTACACCTTTAGTAATATCTATTAATGGTATAATATCATTTTGGAAATTATACCTGAAATTAATTGGTAACGTAGAAAATTATATATAAATTGTCGACTGATTCAAGGATATGGTCTATATATCATACACATCTGTAAAAAATACATTTAGACCTCTATTCATGATTTATGAGTATAAAAGCCATCATATAAAATTTTAAAAGAGAAGACCGAATATATGTCTATTTTTAGAGTTCTAAGCCCTTATGTCCTTATGGTCTATTCGTCAGCCATTTACCTCACAGAGACAAACGTATTGATCGATCACTACAAGCTGCAAGCGTAGATTTTGCAAGCCGACTCCGTGGCGCAATGGATAGCGCGTCGGACTTCTAGTGGTTCAAATAAGATATTCGGAGGCTGTGGGTTCGAGTCCCACCGGAGTCGCATTTTTTTCATATTTCAAATTCCAATTTAAATACATTAATGACGTAATAGTATAAGAAAAAACACAAACTACATGTGACATTTAGTAAGTTAATTTACCATGAAGTATAAATAGCTAATTTATTTGTAGTCACTTCATAGCGTTTATGAAACATAATAATCGAGGACTTTCGAATAATTAATGTTGTTTTTAATATTTGTCATCTTTCGTAGAGGGCTGATATAACCAAACACAAATTAGTGTTGTATTTTATAAAGAATGCAATTATGTGACTGTCTCTTATTCGATTTTTGTAACACTAGACAATGTCAGAAAAGAACATATAAAATGTTTGCCAAAACAGATATTTGACACTTTCCCTTTATATTTATTCTACATTATTCACAAAAACCTTATTTTCTAGTGAATATTATCAACTCTACGCAAGTCATAAATATACATTTGTTTCTATGGAAAACAATCCTTCAAGTTTATGTACAACATGTATATTCTAATGCACGAAAATGCACGCATGTAAGAAGGCCAACCAAATTATGCTTGAGTGCGTCCTGGTAAGCTCGTCACTATATTGTCAAGTCCCAATATTAGCCATATCGGTGCCGCTCCAAAAACATGGACTCATTTTAGTGCTTACCAAATAACGTTATTGAACAAGAAGATGAATTGCGCCCATAAAAATGACGGGAACTTCTGAAAATCAACTGACCAATGCATCAACATGGATGCCCTAATCGCATTCTTCTTTAAACGTATTAGTCTAAAAACACAAACATGGCTGCGTCTTTGAAATTGCATTCAACCTGATTCTGATTCAAAAAGTATAATTAATGCCCAGTTTGCGACATGATTACTATCAGTGTTCCCCTAATGATATTTTTGATAGCAATCAGGTGTTTGCAAAGTATTCCAAGCATCTTCTTCAAACCCTCTTATAAGGTAATGGACAGAGAATAGATTTAAACAAAACGTCCACAGCAAGAGGGCAAGAGAGCAGTGGGGTGTACGCAAAATCCTTTCGACAATCTACTTAGAATTTACGGGTTTTTAAAACATTGAATTGCCAAGGAAAACCCTCTTGACAATTGACTATGAATCTAAGTGTGAATCACTCGGTTGGTGACGGAGATAAGTTACTTAGTAGTGACGAGTTGCCATGGAAACTGCGTCTTAGCAACGTAACGAGTCAAAGACACTTAGAGATGATCTCGTTCTTTCGGCACCCTTGTGAATTTGCTTCAGGAGGCTTCAATACTGCTTGAGAATGATTTGGAAATACTTGACAATGTAATCTTCTAACGGTCCTGTGAAAGAAATATATTTGAATATCAAACAGGTTCCGATGACTTATTGCAGAAATTATTGTTGGTATCATCTGAAAACGAGATGAATAATTAAAATATGTGTCTATTCCAACCACTGAGTACGGTATTCCTTTTTAACACACCAGGATCCATTAATCTAATAAACAAGACCGAACTTCGATCGTATATTGATCTCTTTCGCTTTATTAGTCCCTGCCCGCCGCGTAGCGAGGTAGCGGGGGACTAATGATTTGGACTATTTGACTATTGGATCCGGGTCCGTCCGTCTGTCTGTCTGTCTGTCCGTCTGCCCTTTATCAACTTGTTTCTATTCCGCGACCGAACTCCACAACTACGGGACGGAATCGAATGAAACTTTCTACAATGAAAGAATATATATTGAAGTTGTGCACCTGGGTATTGGTCAAAAATGAGGAATTTCAACACAATGAAACCAATACCCAGGTACCTAACTAAGATTATTTACTCTCTACGAGCTATGAAAAGACCTTCGAATGAAATAGGCGGGTATGTTACGTTATAAGCCAGAAAACTCGGTCGTGCGACTTAAAAGGTCGTTGCACGGACTGGTACGGCGGGGGACTTATGCCCTGGCCACACTGCCGATTTTCCAGTCGGCGATC
>LQRL01069533.1:53573-64961 GCA_001703475.1 Hydroides elegans
CGTAGATTGGAATGCCTAGATTCTATTATGGTTTATAGAGTCTATGCCTAAATGTTTACTCTGAAATCAGCTCGAAACATCTAAAAAAGTGCTTAAGAAACAATAGATGTTCGAACGTATATTATATTTTATCATTGACTTGTTTCCAATCACTGTCTAAGATAATTGTGTAGTAGTAAAATATGAATTCATTTTTTTTTTTATATCGGAGTAATATTAACAAATAGTCGTAATGCTGTATTACATGCTGCATTTGACTAAAACTGCATGATTTTTTTTACATTAAATGGGTGAAGATTTGCCGTTAGAAACAGTTACTGACGACTGCATTAATTGTACACTAAAATATATAATTAACAGTAATGCATACATCATGAGTTATAATTATGCAAAAAGCCCTTTTGACTCAACAACATTGTATTGTATCTACGCAAATACACATTATTATGTGACCAAGCTCTAGCACTCTAATATCATAAATGCAATAAACTTGAGGCCTTGCTTCAGTTAAAGTAATTAGGCAATTTGACAGGTCCTTTCTGAGTGTCCCCTTTACATTGAAGGGTCATCTTAGAAGAGCACCTCACGAGCTGTTCCTCAAAAAAGGTGTTCCCCACCAATTTCCAGCTGGCTTGGAAATTTTGGGAAATTTCATTCTAGCTTGGAGATTTGAGTAGTTTGAGGAACACCTTTTTTGATAATTTCTTGATTTCCATAATAAATAGTGAGAATAATTATTTCTAAAATTATTAAACTTGCTTGCAATTGTCTAATAAACCGTAATTTACAAGATATGATTTGCTATTTGGCTATATTCGAAATTTCAATTTTCGCAAAAGGTGTTCCTTTTCTGTTCCAAGCTGGCTAGAAAAGGAGAAACAGCCCAGCTGGCTTAGAAAAAATGAACACCTTTTTGCAAAATTTCAATGTTCAAAAACAATTATCTTGTTGTTTTTCGTACTTGTAAAGTTGTTTTAAGTTGATTTAACAACTATTTGAAAAATATGTCGTGAGGTGCCTTTCATCTTAGCTTGTTTAGCTCTTATCACGGTTATATGGGTGCAGTTGAAACTTGTCTATATGAAAAAATAGTGTCATCTATCCATAACAAATCATTATTTACCATCTGCCTCTCAGAATATGACAGCCAATAAATGGACATTTTACTGTAGTGAGGTTTATAAAGTGATGGTTAAAAGCTTATGCCAATCTAACGCGTGATTAAAGTAGATTTCGATGTCAAAAAATAAATATGACAATATTTGAAAATACCAATAAAGCAGATAATATAACCCTCGATATTCTAGAGTTCGAGATACGCCACATAATTGTGAAAGAAGTCATCATAGATTATTTCAAAGATATAAAATCTAACGATTTTGGTATCAAATATACACTTAATTGCCTACTACTATTACGTCAAAAAGTCAATCCACTCGATTGACAATCTAGGAAAGTGTCCTTTGAAAATGCAAATCTAAAAAGCAAAGCTTATAATTCATTTCAAACGCAGGTATAAACTTTAAAAACACTTGAAGCCCCTGCAGCTATACTATTTTAAACCGCTTATAGTAATTACTACACCTGTTATCAGAACGTGTGATAGCATTGCTCTCGTTCAGTCCACAATGCCATATGTCAACTGAAAATTTAAAATCAAGGTTGACCTTTTCACTTAAATAGCTTCGAACAAGTGTATTGACTCAGCAAGAGGAACCACTAATGGAAATTTAAATATATTTTGAATTTTAGAGGCATTCAGTCGTTCAAGATACGTAAATATAACACTTTAGAAATGATGTTGACATTTTACTTTTTGGAACAAATGAAAAAAAGTAGAACTGGAAGAGATTAACCATGTTTAATTATGGTTATATTATTTTGTATTAATTATAATATCATTACTATAAAGTGAAAATAACAAAACCCTTATCTGGTAATTTGTTTGATGTAACTCTTTACATGAACATTGTTCTTTGCAGCATTTAAAGACAAATTTTAACTTGAAGCGTCAGGAGAGTAAGACATTTTGTTCATATATATGAAGAAGTATCTACGACAGAGTTATCATATTTATTTTCAATAAAACTTTATAAATAAGCAATAAACGTGACACCGGTCAGTACATCATATATACTATGGACACCACTGAGTTGTGATATACACGTGACCGCGAAACTTTGATTTCAGTGATAAACTGGAATGGAGTACCAAATGAATGATATTACGACACGGAATACTTATATTATTCGAAAAAAATCTTTCTCTAGCAAAACCATAGTTTTGCTGGAAATTAAAGTTTCGCAGTAACATATATACTGGTCACTGCAGTGGCCGCCACCGATCCCGGTATTTGTTCAAAGCAACGTCATCAGCGACGTCACATTTTTTTTTAAATTGACATACAAAGGTACTCCCCACTCCCCACTCCCCAGCGGAGTCATTAAATGACGTCAATGGGACAAATTTTTCATGACGTGATATATATATACGTCCAAAGTACGTCAATAATCGGACGTTTTAAGGACGTGCTATTAATGTCGTACTAGTGACATTGCCAATTTGACGTTCTATTGACGTGCCAATATGACGTTGAAAGGACCAAATATTTTGGTTGGGATGTAATCGGACGTTCTTAGGACTTCATTAAAAGACAAACTTATCGAAAACACTTATTGTTTAAGAGCATTGCAAATACCCCTCCAAAAATTGAAAATTTTGATTTTTGACCACTTCCAGTAGGAATTGCTTTGATTTCAATATAGAATATGATAGTCCAGATAAATATCTATCATATTTCTCAAAAATGTATATATATGATATTTATGTATAAAATAATTTGATATTTATATGAAAATGTGCGTGCAATAAATATTAGGTCCTATAAAAGGCCGTCCCTAATTCGTCTCCTCACGGACCAGTTTAGGACGTCGTATTTATAGTCTTTGCGGACGTGCACGTCCTATGGCTGTCAGATATGGACGGCGATGCGACGTCTAAAATATACGTCCGGCAAACTTTCATACAGGCCCAGCATAGGTATGAAATAGGAAGTCATGTAAAGACGTCGAGGGGACATGATAAGGACGTGGCTTTGCCGAGTGGGTCGTATATTAATTCAGTACTGTGTGAGATAAATATTGTATAGTTGCTATCTTTATCATTACATTATTATGAACTATCGCAGTATAATAAGCTTATTTTGCGTCTGTAACTTTGATAGTGTTTTTTTTTTGTTTGAAGCAAGATTCGAACCCGGGTCATTCCAATTCGAAAAAAAAGTTTTCTAAAGACGCCTTGATCGCAAAGCTTTACGACCCGTTACGACTTTGTTAGATGAGTATGAATCTACTATCCGTATCACTCGTATCATTTAATTTCCCGTAATGTTTATAATCACTCGTTGTGTCTATATACACTTGATACACAGTATTTACAATTATTGACTTTTCATTCACAAGTCGTTCTTTATTCCTTTCAATATGTTCTGGTAATCCAACAAATTATTCTTTCGCTAGAAAAACTATATACACGAAACAGTGTATGAAAGTACTGTTGAAGCTCCCCCTTTGGATCATGAGAGAAATTTTGTGCCTCGGTTTGGTTTCGCCCCTTTTATCATCCGACCAGTTGCACGGCGGGGTCACAACGGCTAGCTAGGCCGTCGCGTCCGTTAGGGGGAGCAGCTTTATCGCGGTGGTGACCTTCACTCTTCCTCGCTACATGGTTAACACATGGAGTATCCTTTTCTGGGTGGTATCATTCGCTCTTCTGTTTGTAGTGTCTTTTTACGGTGATACGTTCCAGGTTTTGTCATTCCGTCTGAGCGACAGCCAACATGACGTTCTTTCTGCTGTTTTTTCACACATTGCTTTTATCGTGTTCTCCTCAGGACGTCCCTCTCTTTTTTAGGTCCACCTGTATTTGCCAGTCGTTCACTGTGACTAGAACCCCTGTCTGGTCCTTTACTGATTTTTTTGTTTCTGCCCTTCTTTTATGAACCGCATCAGCTGAATACCTCTCGGTTTCGTTTTCTTCTGCCTCGCGACTGCGCCTTCCAATATATTTGCGATTTCGCCCAACCGTGTCATACCTCCATCTGTACCACCCCTGTGTTAATTACACATTGCAACTTGAGAGGATATGTTCTAACGATGCCCTTTCATTGCACAGTATACATCTGTCGTCCTCCGCTAGTTTACAGCGCTTTAGGTTCACTGGTGTTGGTAGTACGTCATACATGCTTTTCAGCAGAAATGAAAGCCTCAGCGGCTCCATCTTTAGAAGCTCGCCCCATTTTAGGTTCCTGGCGTAACAGCTTCCCATTGGGTCCATGCGCCCTGAGTTGCCATTGCAACAGCCTTGACTTTCCTTCCCTCTTCTTCATGCGCTCTAACCTCCTGCAGTACCCAATCTGTTCTTTCTTTGACACTTGTTTCTGCCCTGTCCGTGACTTCAAGTCCCTTTCGTCCCTGCATGACCGTTCCAATAAGAACCTTCATCCTGAACCGGCTTTCGGCGTCCTCCTTGCTCTTTTGTACTTACCATTTTCTGTTACCGCTGATTCTTGTGTCCGCTTTTGCAACCGTTTCGGCTTTAGACTTCGCAATTGCATCAGACCTCTGATTTCCCGACTTCGTATTCCTCAATTATGGAGGACAGTGGTAATTTGAGACTGCTCGTTTTGCTGTACAAGCCCACTTTCGGAGGTATCTGCTCGCTATCCACTCTAGCGCTTCGATTTTACTCATCGGTATATCGTACATTAGCAGTGGCAAGGTGATTCTTGGCATAATCCCAAACTGGAAGTACCACGCCTTATATCTTCCGGGTATGCTTTTGGACTGTATCAGGTTTAGTAGTTCTTGAAGTTGCTGGACTATTTTTCGTGCATTCTCGGTGTCACGTAGACTAACATCGTATCCAGGCACTTGACAGGTTCTTCGCTGACCGTTGGTATATTTTCTCCTTGTATCTGGAAGAAATTTTGTCTTTCGATTGTCCCTTTCTTGATGACCAAACTCTCTCGCCTTGAATGTCATCCTTGCCCACTCCACAATCTCTTCCAGCCTGACTAGTACCCATCATGCTGCATGTGTTTTCTGGCCGCATATTGTAAGATCATCCATGAATGCCTTCAGATGTTGCTGCGCTCACCGTTTTAGAGTTGTGACCCTTTCGTTTCTCAGGCCGCGGTCTTTATGATTAACTGCATTGCTGTCAATAAGACAATGACTGATATAGTACAGCATGTAATAATTCTAACTTCGAGGTTTTGCCATTGTGTTGTGACATCATTCACTGTGAAACGGAATTTCACCGTGTCGAGGTATCTGCTATCATGTTTTGTACTTTTGCGGGTATAATGCACCGCTCGTGGGCTTCCTTCACTAAAGCATAAGAGAATGATCCATATGCATTTGTCAAGTCCAACCATATCAACGTGAGGTCCCCATTGTGTTGTCTTGCCTCTTTCAGCAGTTGTGTTATCATACTGTTGTGCTCCCAGCATCAAGCTAGTCCTTCGACACCGCCTTCTTGTATTGATGTGTCTATTTATTTGTTTGCTATCATGTATTTTGTGAATCGCCTGGCTAGGACTGAAAACATAATCTTTCCTTCGACGTCTAGGAACGAGAATGTTCGGAATTGCTTAATCCCTTCTGAGTTCAACTCTTGTTTTTAACGTTTTTTTTTCATTTGCAACCCGTAGGTTGAATTGCGTTACAATTTAAGAACATTATACAAGTTTGATATACTAAGAACACTTTGTTATACGAATATCGATCTGTGAAAGTAATCGATGTGTCAATTTGACGGCGCACCGGTGAACTCACCTTGGTTCTTTGGGCTGCCATCTTACAATTTTAACTACACACCATTCCAAAGACAGATAGATAAATCACTAGGGGCTAGCATGTTTGACATGAATCTTAGGGCATGACGGATTTCGAACTCACGTCCCTTTGATTCATAGTCTGTGAGCGGTTCGTCTCGCTTCGAGTCACTGTGTACATCTTGTAAGTACTTTTCTACCTCTTCCTGTGTTGCCTTCAACTTTCCACTGCGTGGTTTTCCGAGCAGTTTTGAGGTGTACAGGAAGGGATATGATATGAACTCTTCTTTCTCTTTCCGATTCGCCATTCTTTTCTTTCTCATTCTCTCTGCGTTTGCTATGTTCTTAAGCTTTTCGCAATCCATCTTTAAGCATGTCTATTGCCTCCCTCTCTTCCTGACTCTCTGTATTCCTCCGTCTCCTTCTTATTTCTGCGATTTGCAAATATTAGTCTTTGCCCATCTTTTCTTCTTCCAATCAACCCAAATCTTTCTTTACTGATATTGTACACTATGTTTGTGAATGTTCGGATTCTGTTCTCTATTTCTCCTTTCAATGCACCATGCAAAATATAAATCAAATCCCTTATGCTAGTTCCATGCCTTGTTGTCGTTTTCCTTGGGCCATTCAACTCGTTTTCTTCTCTCAATCTCTGTTTCCTCTTGTACCTTGTACCTCAGCACGAAGATCCGGGGCGCTGTGGTTCGCCTCCTGGCTTCGATTCTCCTCCACCTCACCAGCCGGACTAGACGTGCGTTGATGTGGTCTTTCCTTGCATTTCATCTTTCTTTAATGTATTTGTAGGCCCTTTTCGTTCTTGCATATTTTTCCACATTCACACACTGACGGGCTTTGCTGCTCATGTGTCTTCAACGTGTGATCCTCCTTTTTGGTCTACCCATTCCCCCCCCCCTCTCGGGTCGGCCTGAGGATATTTTCTTGTTTCTATTGATGTAGCTGCTTTTTCCTTGGTATGGTGGGGAGCCGGTGTTGGGGGGAAACAAACCTCAGCGGGGAAACAATTGTCGACAATTGTTTCCCCGCACCGAGGAAGGGAAATAATTGTACCGGGGAAACAATTGTGCATTATCAGTTGCCGTTTGTTTAACAAATGGATTATAGAATGATGGGGTGGTATTTGTGTTTGATTTCTATCACACATGTCATACGACTATGAGTTCCAAAAAAAATATAATCAACATTTATGATGTTCCATGATGTTTAGGAGATAAATTTAACATCTATTCATTTTTACATGTTATAATTTGAAGATGTGATATTGCTAATTATTGCAATGATTCAATAAAAAAAACATGAATAGATATAAGCCACATAACTGAATCATAACTTAGGCGATGATGCTATTGTGTCTTCTTTATCTAATAATTGAATCTGTTTTTCCTTCCTCTTAGTTTATTTTCATTGGACTCAGCAGGTATTTAAAGTTTTCACAGACGATTGCAAATGGAAATAAATAGCAACACTTTGAATATTTGATTGCAATCATTATTGCAACGTCGGCATCATTGTGTAACTATATATGAAAGAATATCAAAGAGAACTCTGATGTGTTAAGATCAACAATGATGCACTATTATTGCAATTTTCTGTTTAGAGATTTTTTTGTCAAATGGAATTAAACATGACTTTCATGTCTAAGATTAATTATCGAAGAACGCGATTTGCATTTAAAAAAGAAAATAGATACGAAGAGTCTGAAATATATAAATATCTTATTTTAAACTCACGATAAGAATATATTAATAAGAAGGGTATGAAATATATAAAGCAACTTAATAAATTAATATGGTAATTGCTACACAAAAGTATAATATTTTAACAAAAAAAATCATATCAAAAGTGAAATAAAAGTTATTGATTTGAAATAAAAAGCCTTAATTCATTTATCATTATTAAGCAATCCCGAGTGCACATATAAGTGCTTGCCCCCTAATCCACTGGGTAAATATATTCTCTAAATGTATCTCGAATTGTGTCCGGGGAAACAATTGTCGCATACACCGAAAAGAGCAGCAGTCCCTTATAAAGAACTTATAGGGAACTGAGGTAAATTTTCACTGAGGTTTGTTTCCCCGCAACACCGGCCCACCATGTTGCTTTCTGTCTATCTTTCCAGGCTTGTCGCCCGCCTTTCCGGATCGTCAGTCAGTCTTTCCTGGCTGCCACTGGTTATTTCAAAGGTTTCAATATTCAACTCACAGTGTATGAATGTATCGCTGAAGTTCCCCCCTTTGGATCATCAGAGAAGTTCCGTGCCTCGGTTCGGTTTCGCCCCTTTAATCTTCGGACCAGTTGCACGGCTAGCTAGGCCGTCGCGTCCGTTAGGGGAAGCAGCTTCATCGCGGTGGTGACCGTCACTCTTCCTCGCTACATGGGTAACTCATGGAGTACCTTTTCCTGGGTGGTAACGCTGTAAGTTCAAGTTTCGCGGTAACATATATATATGTAATGTAATGTAATGATATATATTTGAATTTTAACTGTAGCTAACCTGATACAATAACAATATATTTACAAGTTGTTCTTCTTCTTTTTCAATCATGTGCTCCTAACATTGCGTCATTTATATATATTTATTCTTTATTCTGCTCGTTACACTCTGATACGCCTTGTTCCTATAGTTATTGTCCATGGTTTTTGATAGGCTTTCACAAATCGTTGTTCGTTTGTCATCTAGTTGCTATTGGGGTTCGATCGTATATATAGAACAATGTGAAGAAGCTGCAATAAGAAAGCATTTCGTTTTGACAAGCCTGTAAATGTCCACATTCAACAGTTGTGTATGAAAATATTTGATAGAAACATGTTAATCATCTGTGCTTTTGTCGCTTACATGTAAATTTATATAGATTCACTATCTGTGCATAATTCAATTAAATGCAATGATTAATATCATACTTCACAACTACAAACATAAGTGATTTGAAGCTCGGCTAGAATGTTGATTTGATGCGTGAGTATATACCCTTAAGAAATACATTGATAAACACATGAACAAGGTATAAGGTGTTTCAATGAACCATGGATTAATCATAATCGTTAGGGTAATTGTCTGGGTGCTTATGTAGGCAAAGAACGTAACGGTGATATGTGTGAAAGAAACGTGTAACAAAAGTTTGTCATGTTATATGCATTTATATGGCGCCTTACTCGTTTGTTATTTTGTTATCATTACATTTTATCTTTTGTTCTATTCCCTGAGGCACATTCTAAATGTAAAACTATTTGCGCAATAGCCCATCCGCCGTTTAGAAAATGTTTTTAACTTAGTTATAATTTTTATAATATATGTAACAGCACAAGTTAATGAAATAAACGTTTTGATTGAACCTAATTTTTACATTAACAAAAAAGAATGCATTATCGAAACTTATTGAAATATGATTTATTTCAAATATACTCAATAACTTAATTTTATCAAACCTAACTCATATAGATACTTCTTCATGTTCTGAAAAGAAGTTATCACTTCACTTAGGTAAAAGTCTAGCAAGCAGTTATATCTAGAATGTAAAGGTGTATAAATCGAATCCAATTCATTTGTTACGCAGAAATTTGTTATTCAGCAAAATGATGTTTTTTAAGACTTAGGATGTTATTTTCTACTAGTGTTGAGCAGTCAATGTATTGTGATCATATTGCTTACTAGTCATCAGTTATTTTAAATGGTTGTTGATATTATTTAGTTTTCTACCCACATTGTGCGTATATTGCAGTGTTGAGATAGTTACGAAAAAAAAAACATATAATTTTATTAACTATAATTTTTATTATTGTATTATTTTATTATTTTTTATGACGAATTGGAAATAAAATATGGGTATCAATAATACAATCTCAATGCTTCAAATAATAATATGTGGTTGCATAAAAGCATTGTTTTATGATTTTGCCATTATTGCATAGTTTCAAAGTCCAAGCAACACTTTTCGATCGCTTCTTTTGCATAGAAATGTCGATGTCCCAGAAAGATAAACTATATTCAATTTACCCAACATCGTAAAAGTCCAAAAGTTTACTTTAATTTTTTATTTTGGATATTTTGATTGTGAATCAAGTTTAAATATACAAACACGATGGCTTCGAATCAAGCGCAGTATGTTAAGGTTTCTTTTTGAAATAGATTAACTGAATAGCTCTTGGTTTACGTTTAATAGTACTGTAACTATATTATCGCCCATTGTAAACAATGAAATAAAACAGGAAAAATGGGACTATTTGTCGAGTTGCCACGTAAATTCACCTTATACAATGCATTAAATGTATAAAATATGCACGATGTATATAGAAATTGATTGAAAAATAGATACTACCATGGTTTTATTGTTTTAATGCATTTACCATGTTTATTTATACATTCGTACCACGCCCCCTCCCTTGGCTCTGGGAAATCGACACGTTGCATATCCATTGGCTTATCCTTAGTCTCCTATATATTTAGGGTGTCGATTTGTCTGACCATGTCTGTCTATCCATGTCAGTCTGTCTTCGCTTTTTTACTAGAGACTATGAATAACGAACGGAAAGTCTTGTGAATTTGCTTAGAGGTTTTAATGATTATGAAGTGTCTTAGTGTGTAGATGTGTCTTGATGGTTTTGATAGAATTCGGTCACCTTGAAGCGACGATGTCGGCCAAATTGACAAACAATTGCTATTTTTCTTGAGTTAATTCGGGCTAGAACGTTTGGATTCAGGATGGTAAAGATAAAGGTATACAAGGGAGCCTATGTGTGTTTTTACCTATGTACAAATGAGACAAATGTTATAACTCAGATTTTGTATCAAATTATTTAAGATACGATATTCATGTTTTCATCATATGTTAATATGAACATATATTTCATCTTAGGCCGAAAACTAATGCAATATAATCAATAATATGAGAGATATTGAGCTTTAGATTTGTCTCATTTGTACATAGCGTCTCATTTGCACATAGGCTCCCTTGTAGCAGTATAGAACATTTTTAATGTGTGAACATGTGCCTTTTTATGGTTTAATAATTATTCAGTCAATTTCATGGGACTAATTTGGCAAACTAGAACTTTTCTATGAATGTTCGAACGGTAGAAACTTGGTTATATAATCAGAAGAAGGCATTTGATGTGCAGATGGACCTTTAACTAATTTTAGAAATAATAATCGGCCCGGGGCCGCAGGCCCCGTGCCTTTATACAGCTCACATGCCCAATCCTATTACTACTAAAATTTACTTCCGGTTGAGCGTGGGTAATTACCACGTGGTGATTATGTAGTTATTCGCTTTTAATTTCACGCTAATGTTTTTATCAAATGTATGCAAAATATGACGACATTAAAAACAACTTTTTATCATAATGCAGGGTGTCAAGCGCTCCTACTTTCTCCTATATTTAGGCCCCAACCCCAAAGTTGGGGCCTATAGAGTTGGGGTGTCCGTCCGTCCGTCCATCTGTCCGTCCGTCCGTCCGTCTGTCTGTCATCGCTTTCTTGTACGGGCTAGAACTTTTGAACGGAAGGTCATAGAGACTTGGTTATAGGCTCAGATGAA